>JBBPLT010000052.1:0-107809 GCA_038089955.1 Strobilomyces dryophilus | reverse complement strand
GACACCTGGCCCCCTCCGGGGTTGTTTTGGAATGCGGATACAGAAGTATGTCGGTTGATTTCATCATCTCCTTGTTTGCTAATCATTATACAGATACCATATGAAAGTCTCGCTAGAGAACTTACTCTGATTGGCATTTTCGGCATAGAAGATCCCCTTCGCGAAGGTGTTCGGCACGCTGTAGCGGATTGCCAGAAGGCAGGTGTTACCGTCAAGATGTGTACAGGCGACAACGTTCTTACGGCCCGTTCCATTGCTTCCCAATGCGGGATCTTTACGCCCGGCGGCATCATCATGGAAGGACCAATCTTCAGGCAGCTGAACGACGCAGAGATGCTCGAGATTGTACCCAGGCTTCAGGTTCTTGCCCGTTCCTCCCCGGAAGACAAGAAGATCCTCGTTGAAAAACTGCGCTCCCTGGGTGAGATCGTCGCCGTCACCGGTGATGGTACAAACGATGGGCCCGCCCTCAAGACTGCGCATGTCGGTTTTTCGATGGGCATCGCCGGTACCGAGGTAGCGAAGGATGCTTCTGACGTCGTCCTTATGGATGACAATTTTTCTTCGATTGTCAAAGCTATCATCTGGGGCCGCTGCGTAAATGACGCAGTGCGGAAATTTCTACAGTTTCAGCTCAGCACCAACGTGACTGCCGTCGCGGTCACGACTGTCACAGCCATCATATCGACGTCGGAAACCTCCGCCTTGTCGGCTGTCCAGTTACTCTGGATCAACATCATAATGGACACTTTTGCTGCTCTTGCGCTTGCCACCGATCCCGCGTCTCCTGTCCTTCTTGACAGAAAACCGGACAAGATTACCGCACCGCTGTTCACCGTCGACATGTACAAGCAAATATTTTTGCAATCGACTTATCAGACCACCATCACACTCATCGTTCACTTTTTCGGTCTACAAATCCTCGGGCTACAGGATACCTCCAATAATGACACGGTTGTGCAGACTGTCGTCTTCAACATCTTCGTGTTTGCCCAGATATTCAATTCTCTCAACTCGAGACGATTGGACCGCAAACTCAACATCTTTGAAGGCCTAACGAAGAACTCGTATTTCGTTATAATCACGCTCATCGGTAACTTGATCCATTGCATTTGTCGTCACTTGGTTTAATCATCACCATGTAGAAATCGTCGTCCAGATCCTCATTGTGTTTATTGGCGGTGCGGCTTTCCAAGTTACGCGTATCAATGCTTCTGCCTGGGGAATTTCTCTCGCGTTCGGCGTAGTGTCTATTCCCCTCGGCGCTCTCATTCGCCTTTTACCGAACGAACCCTTTGAGCGATTGTTCGTATTCTTGAGACTCTTTCCGAGTCGCGAAGCGCTTCCCACTGTCAAACCTGATGCGGAATGGAACGAAGCTATTGAACTTGTCCGTGACAATCTGGCGACCTTTGCTAATCTTCGCGGCGCCCGGCTGCGTTCATCTTCGTTTGTTTGGAAGAGCCGCTCTGGCCGTGTTGACAATGACCGTAGTGTTCATTTGTTCGTCGTCATCCTTGTCATCTCGCATGCGTGCTAACACTGCTCGCATAAGGTCCTCAATTATGACCATGGTACCGACCCTGATTGCATCCTCAATCGGGGCAGGTTGGGCACCACATACTCGTGGGACACTCTCTGATCCAGCACGGTATGACCCCTCCAAGTCGTCGGCAGCGCTCTGGGAAGGCAAGTTCCAAGTTCACCCCGACACGAAAGCGGACGACCCGATCTTCCAAAAGTGGGGTAGTCACCTGCGGTCCACCCCTCCACCTGTTTAATCCGCTCCGCGGTGCATTGATGCGTTTCACGCGTTTAACACGCAATTTCATGACCTCATGATGTCGCACCTACGATTTAAATATTGCAAAGACCCCCTAATTGCTAAGACGCATCGTTCAGGGACCGGTCCCTGTGCAACATTATCACCGGCTACACGGACTAATTCCTAGCCGTACTCCGTCAAACCCGACCAAGTGCATATTTCACGTGGCCATTCAAGGTCCCTTCACCGCACATAGTTTATCCACTATCATAACACTTGTTTCCCGCCATGATAAATTATTTCTTACTCCCCACTTGACATTGGCTCCCCCGCGAGTTACCTGAAACAATTCTTGGCTTTTCGTCTGCAGGTCATACATTCATGTTACGTTCTACATCTGTATTTTATGTCTCCACAGCGTCAACATTTAAGCAGTGGGAATCCGGCTTGGGAGCAGTCGAATACATGCCATCTCATGTAAAAGGTATGTAAGCATCGTTGCTCGATCTCAATGCTCGAGCCCTTTTCCAGCTGCACCGTACACACTTGTACGGTTATCGTCTTTGATAGGGATGGCCTGAACTGTCCACTCGCCAACGTTCTCAGGTAACTTCTCTGAGGGATTCTCAAAGATTTGTGGCGGTGAGCACGACAGGTTCTCGGGCCACGGACGAAGTGCCAATCAAGTGAACACGTGGAGAAAGTACTGCTGACTGGTAAGTACAACCCCGATCAATCGCTGGCCCTCCAGCATGGCACGCGCAGCGAGTTGCAGTCTGACTGGGCCGACGACGTACGGCGAGTGCCGCGAAACTGTGCGCACAAAAGAGATGATGTTAAATAAACAACGAACGTCATATTGAACAGTAAGCGGGAGTGAGGGAAGCTTATAGGAGGGTCTCCGCATGACGAGAGTGCTCAGAAAGATATATGCTTCGCAGGGTGATACATGGGAAAGAAAGAAAGGAGGTCAACAACGCAGCGCTCCACTGGAATCGAAGGACGTCAAGGCGGACGAACAAGAAAGTTGGTACTACGACTCACGTAGATGAAAAACTACACGTCTTTTACTGCCGGCGGGGCAACCCAGTGTCTCAAAAAGCGGTCGTCTGCATCGCCCCATAGGTAATATGATACCCGCTGCTGTAGGGCGAAGATTTGAGAGGGAAAAATGCGGCACACGCCTCTGAACAGAAGAAAGGCGAAGAGCGACAGCACCGAAACTGTGACGCGATAAGGTGAACGAAAGATAGGCAGAGGTGGAAAACGGAGAATGCGCACAGAAAATAAGTTTCTCCCAAGGCTCCAGAGCATTGATGCATAACGTGGCTTCGATGATCAACTTGCGCCTCCGGATGTAGTTTCGTATGCGGTTAGAATCGCGCATCATGCTGGTGAGGGTAGAGAACGATATTTGCGAGACCACGCCAGCGAATGGGTCACGTCGTGCAACCACAGTACCATGCAACGTGTGAGGATGCACTCTCGGTCACGTGATCCCCGCTATTGGGTCAAGCTACGTAGTAGAGCAAGCAGCCGCGCCTCAAAGCCATAGCTAGAGATATTCGCAATATACAAACAGTCGAAGGACGATATCGCCGTGAAAATTAAAGACTATCAATGTGCCTTTGCGTTGAACGAGATGAGTACTGTCTACCTCGGTGAACCTGCAAAACCGAATATAACTCACGGTAGTAATCATATCCTCGGGAATCATAGCTCCTTCAACGTCGAAGTGTCAACGAAATGTCGCAGTAGCCGGTCATCGCCATCCAGACCGAACAGGTAATAGGTCGCACGCCGGTGCATGATGGAAACATGCTGGGGGAGGCATCGGTACAGGCCAGAGACGAGGAGAAGCGCCAAGGACGCAAAAACAAGCACTACAAACACTGCGTAAGAAGAGGACGATTCACACAGGCGGGAAAGGCACCGCATGATACTGGATCTGTTGAGTACTCACTGGACAGCAGTTTCTCCCAGGGCTCGAGCATGGAGAATGCAAGGGTGGCCTCAAACCTGGTCCGTTGGCGCCATAGGTAGTTCCGCAACATTTCACAAATCGTTGGAGGAATCAGGCGAGAATGATTTCTGGAACGGATGGCACAACCAGGGAATTCGTTGGGGGGACCTCCGCGCTTTGGCACACTCGACGAACTTGGCTGAGTGCGTCCGAGAGACAAATTGCAGTTTTAAATAAACTCGCCAAGAACAAAGGCTTGGCCTCGCGTTTTTGACATGATTTCTCGGCACGTGATGATGTGCCCTCTACGCGACATGACCGCAGCTCCAGTCGCTCCGACTGCTTCAGCAACTCACTACGTAGTGCTTTCCACCCGATAGCACGTCTGATCCAGCGTACTGTTAAAAAGTTTCAGCTTGTTTCAACGTCAATAACCAGCATTCCGACGAACGGCCGCCAAGCCCAACCACCGATCACGTTTCAAGTCGCCCAAACCGGCACGATGACCAGACTCATCAGCGTCACTGATTGACCCAGCTCCACTTGGAGCGAATCCTAGGAATCCCCGTTTCATCGCCACTGGCCCGTTGTTGGCACCCTTGCCCGACGTTCCATCGCCAATTATCGTGCCTATCTCGCGGACCGGCGGAGTTGCCGTATAACGTCCTTGGCTGGCCTGTCGCCCTGTCGTTACCTGACACAAGTTTTCGATCGTGGAGTATGACCAGGATGGGTCGCCCGAAAATGGGTTGGCACGTTTTTCCTTCCAGGCAGTAAACATGCCGCCGGATATGCGCCAGGTTGCGCTTTTTTTCAGCTACGATTGACGATGATGATTTGCCCTCCCAAGCGTCTTGTAGGCACTTGTGCCTTTGAGGTCGTCCCTTCGCTTATTCATCCCGCGTTTGTCATCAAGGGCCTGCAATCGCGAAATTTGTCATATTCATCGCGTAATGGATTTCAGTCTCAGGCAGGGTGCGTGTCCTTTTGTCGTTCTGGATCGTACTTCTTGCCCAAAGCACGGGCTACTCTATGCACCCCGCGACGGCGAATAACTAGCAATGATAAAACGATTACTCGTGCTGTGAAAGGAACCCCGGAGCGAGGCGAGGATGATGGTGTCCTGACCATACCGTATTTACATACTAGTGGTGTCCCATCAGCTTCGTTCGTCGAGATGTGTCCAAGCCCGGTTCCAACTCCGGCTTATGCGCCTCCAGTCATTGATCCCAACCATCCCAGGCGATCTCGTCGCCGTTCTCGAGACCTGCGGAATCAAAACAGACGTTGATCTCTTGTTTTCAGGGACTCCGATCGACATTCTTCAAAGACTACCCCCGGGCGTGGTCAGTCTCGCGGATCTCAACACCTACATCGGATTAGTCGCCGAGAGAGCATCCGCGCGTGGTGTTTCAGGGGATGTGTTATATACGGAAGAACTCCAGCGATGTCACGACTATGACACGCCAGATATCACCTGCGGCGTGGACGAACTGGACGCGTTGGTCAACGGGTTCGGTGGCGGTCGCGTCTTTGAGGTCTCCGGAGACAGAGGATCAGGAAAGACGGTATGGAAGTCGAGAAGCCCTCATCACATTTCTCAATCACGATATCAGTTGCTTGCCTCACAGATCGCTCTGCGGTTACTAGCGGCACATGAGAAAGCAGCCGTTCTGTGGATGGACACCACGGGCGGCTTTTCTGTCGAGAGGATCCGTCAGATGGCTCAACAGATGAATGGAGAGGTGACGACCATCATCTCGTTCGTCCACTCAAACTGAGTACCCGAAGGGGTCCTCCACGATGCTGGAACGTCTCCAAGTCTCGCTCGTGCTCAACGTCGAGACTGCGCGCACTCTTCTCGAAGACCTCGAATCGTCGCTGACCGTGCGTGTTCTCGATCGACCGTCGACGCTGATGATTCAAGGAATTTAGGCGAGCGCCCTCCCCGGTCCCAGAGTTCGCCTGGTCGTCTTGGATTCAGTCACGCCGCTTCTAGCGCCCTCTCTCAGCGCCGCTTCCTCCTACGGACACGCGATCATGACCACTTTCATGCAGCATCTCCGCAGCATGGCACGTTCGTACTATGTCGCGTTCCTCGTGAGTGCCCTATTCCGTCCGGCGCGCGTGACCTCTTCTGACTCGTCGTAGGTCGTCAATAACACATCCGCGTCTCCTCCTCGAAATCCCATGTCTGCCTTCGCCTCGACCGTCAGGAAACCAGCCCTGGGCCCCTCGTTTACGTTTCTCACCGACTGCACCATCTGGCTGGCCAGACATGAAAACGCGGCCAACGCCGAAGTGGGTTCCTCGACACATGTGGCCGAAATCTTCAAATCAAGGTCGACGGTGAGGCTTCACGGAACCCCGTTCTCCTTGGTCTCAACCAAAACTGGAATCTAGCGATCGAGGACCTGGTGTACTTTCAAAATTCATGACGGGATTCTACGTTCAGCGACGGTATCGGAATGAAGCGCGGAAGGGCGAATCGTCTCTAACGGGGTTTTTATTCGTGCCGGAGGTTTTTCCACAAAACGAATACTTGTAAACGGACGATGCTTCGTTTTCGAAATGATGAAGGGTGTAAGCATTTGCGATCCCTTTGGCTATTCCAGAACACGCATGAACACAGATATCTCTCTACAAACCTGTGGTAGGCACACGTGTGGTCGATACTGAAGACGACAAAAAGAATTATGGAATCCAAATGATCGATCAAACGAAGCAGAGTCTTCGAAGAAGTATTAATGAGAGAATGGTCGACTTCGGTTAACGTAGGTTAGAAGGAGCTCATGTTCAGTGTTGAGAAGCAAACGGCTCCGGTTCTATGAGAATATTCGCGGAACGAGCGAATAGATCAATAATCAAGCGGTCATAGAGGTCCGATATCCATTAAACGCCGTTCTTCGTATACGTACCTGACGGGAAATCGCGCAGGCCCAAGTCTTAATACGCGCGAGTTGAACACGATTATAAGTATTCGTGGCGGTCTTTATTTAAGATAGAAATACTAGATAAGATTCCAGTGTTCAACTGGATGAATATTAATACTCTCCGAATCTGAGAGACCGGTTCAGCACGCCATCCACGAGCAAAACACCTGCACTCACCGGTCTGGCATGAGGACTGGAGCAAGCAAGCTCCACATGTAAAGGAGCATGCAAACCCAGCTGCTGACGACGCGCATCCACATTGCCGTCTCAGACCGTCCGATGTAGACAATCTCCGACGATTCCACACCACCCTGTTCGGTTGACACGACATTCCTGTGCATAAAAGACCAATAATCAGAGCAAGCACGTCCGGGTCGAGCGACAACCAACCAGTCCGTGAGAAGCATTGCAACATACATCGTTCCAAGAGCAAAGATGATATGGAACCAAGTATACTGCGGGGGTGCTCAGAAGACGCAATGACACGTGAGTTGACGGTCTCACATTGTAGCGTGTACCAGAGCGTTCGTCATCCTTGGTCTCTCCATAGTCTTCCTCTTCCTCCTCCTCTTCTTCCTCGCGTAGTGCAGACTCGGGAATGGCTCTAGAACGTTCAAAATCAAGCGAGGCCTGTGCACACGGAAAAGAGGGAACGTACCCTGCCTGTACCGCAGCTAACAGCGCCTGATACCTGGGGGTTTCCGTACGGCCAGGCTGCGTGCTTACTATTCCCATCTCCGACTGTGCCCCGTCGTCAATGGGTAGCTGCACGGCGCCACCTTTCTTCCCTCTCCCTACCAGCGCTCGGCTCTGTGTGGCGGCTCGAGTGGTGGAATAGGCGATGGCAAGGAAAGTGAAGACCGCCCCAAGAACAACAGCCGTTGTCCCCGTCGTAGTTGACCGCGTCCACGGGTTGCAAGACTCGTGGTCGTGATTGGCCACGGCAGATGTGATGAGGTATGTACAATAAGCCGCCACCATGCCAGCTTGAGCGAGACCGGAGCGTGGATTGGATGCCTGCACGGCAGGATGAATGGACATGGTCGTGCTGACGACGCACAGAGCAAGGTTGAACGATATGAAGAAGCGGTTCATCGTGCACGAAGGACCAGCAAAGTATCCGTACATGACGCCTGTGAGTGTGATGGTCATGATGTACATCAAAGCGGTAGAGCCGATGAGGATCCATTGCCAGAGGGCCGACTCGGATTTCTCCCAGTTTTGCAGGCAGGTCTCTGACCAAGAGTGTGCAAAGTCGACCAAGAGAACGAGACCAAGGAGAATGAATATTGTGGCCCCGATGAGAGCGACGTAGTCCCCCCAAAACATGAAGAAGCCGTTGGGGACAAAGAAGGTGACAATCACCAATAGGAACCAGATCAAGACTTTGGGACCCCACCAGCTGGAGACGGTGAGCGACTGGATACCGAGTAAGACAAGCTACGTTACCCATTCTGTATCGCTGCACGTTTATCCTTTGACTCTGTCACACCGACGAGGAAGATACTCAAAAGGGAGTGGAAGAGGAATAATGCAAAACAAACTCGATGAACCTAGAGGAGCTGTGAAGACAGAAGGACCAAAGACAGAAGGAACATAAGGGCGCACCGCAAGCACACCATAACATTTACCCTCTTCGCACTCCATCTTGATATAGTCGTAGCTCCATTCCTCAATCTTGCGTATAGCTAGCGGCGTTTTCATGAGCCACGCCAGAAGCGAGTTCAGTATGAATATGATCTAGATCGAAACCATTGGATGGAATACACTGTGAACCGCTGCAAGAACTTGCCGCAAAGCCAATTCTAGTTGCGATGGACGAGTTGCAATTGCATGACTTGCAGAACATGGAGGCTGCCAAGCCGCGTAAGCTTAGCCGTGCGTCGGAATACAACGAACTGACCAGCGGTGCTGGTGAAGCAGAAGGTCAGACCTCCGAGGCATGAGGACGCTATCACCCCCAACGGACCAGTGAGGCCAGCGAGAGGGAGGGAGAACAGGATGCCCATGCTGGACTGTTGGCTGCACTGAAGTGACTTAGGTAGAAGGTCCGATTTGGCAAGTCGTTGGCACAGCAAGTACGTATCTCATACAACATTCAGGCTTTAGGTGTGTACATTACTCCCCCTAGTCATTTTTCTCGACAAAAGTAGAAGCCAATGGGCGAGGATCATCTGCAGCTGGCGAGATTCCCCGGTCGGAGAAGTACTCCGTTCTCGCATCCTCAGTGGCAGTGTCACCGTGACCATCTTCAGATGGTACAAGGGTCTGCGCATCATCTTCGCGTCGACAAGGAAAAGGGGTCGGTTCGGAGACGAGATTTCCACGGCGCCGTCTCCTTGTGGAGATCGTGATCGGTCGTAGCGGAATGGGGGGTTGATCAGGTAGCCGCTAGAAAGTAAGGAAATAAGTGGTTGATTAGCAACACTGGGACACGGTGTACCTCCAACCGGCAACGGCAAATGTTCTTTCCATTACGTCCCTTGGATGTCCAATACTGAAATTAAAACGTTCAGAAATTGAAATCAACAAGAGGAACAAACTTACTGCGGTAAGTTTGTATAAACCGTCGTAACGGTACCCTGTAGTTGGTGCATATGGCGATGGACATCGCCAGGATCTAATGACGCGTATGGGATTCCCAGTGATGAAGGATACCTAGGATGGAAGATCAGACGCGAGAAAATCCAAAAGATCAGCTTTACTCACGATCAACGCTTTATTGCAGGGGTGATCCCATGATTGGTCCTTCGTCTGTGGACCCAAACGGACCTTGAAGAAGTTTGTTGACCGCAAATCAGTGCGCGTGAACGTAATCATGGCGTACACGTTTCGGAGGAAAGATGTTGTAGTTCCATTGCTCCCGACCGCCAACGCCAGTGTAGAAACTAAGTATCAAAGAGTCAAAGACGATTGATGATATCGCAGCGAAAAATAACGTACATCATGTTACCGCCATCTTCATCATCCTTGTATAAGGATGACAAAGCGATAGAGTATACACCACATCTGCGATTTCCACAGATCCCTGCCATCGGGGACCGGTGGACAGCAGCATCGCAGCACTCCTTGCTAGAGGGTATGTCATTATATTAAGCAGTCATAATGGATCAATAACGTCTTACCGCAAGCTCCAGGTCGAGAATATTGGAACATCGGGAATGTGCCCGAATCTCTGTCTGAAAATAGCATCACGTGAGTCGACATAAGACCAAAGAAGAAGATACACAGACGACAATGCCCGAAGTTCCAATTTTCGTTGTAACTTTTGGGTCTGTGTGCTAATGTTATCGGTGGGGGCCAAAGGGCGCGGAGTTTCCGTGTGGACGGTGGATGAAGCGGACGAGGGACTTTGGGCAGGTGGATTAGTTTGGTCTTGCCCTTGTAGAGGAGACAGAGGAGACAGGTCGACGGAGGACATGGTGGTGGTCACAGGGCAAATCGCATCGTGGCCCACTTGAGGGTTGACGTTGAGGCGATGCACCTAATCGATCGTCCAGAACAGGTAACTTGCCTGGAGGGTCTCGTAGTGCGATCTAATCAAACGGGATATCCTACTCGAGCACGTTGACCTCTTGACATGACATCCAGTTGCCGCGAGGAGCTCTTCGGGGTTGGTTCCCAGAGTTGATCTATGAGAAATGTCGAGTCGATGCATCCACATTGAAGTTCGTCGCCAAGGTCGACAGAACTTCGTGGGCGACATGAGAGCAGGTACAGGTTATAGGCACAGGCGCCGTAGCAATCATCGGCGGACCATGCCAAGTCAACGGCTGCGAAGGCAGCCAAGTCTTCAGAACCCCAGGCGGCACTACGTCTTCTAGGTCAGCTTCGCCTCCGTCCGTCTCATCAAGCCTCGCGTCCACCGGCGTCGTGACAGGAAACCCAGACGACGACTTCAGCGCCGGCGCAGAGTTGAAACAGTTTTCCAACTCCAAGACCGTGATCCAAGGCGGCGTCCCCAGCAGCGAGTCGTTTCACCGCCGAGCTCTTCACCGTCGACCCTGACACATGCTGGTCGATCCCATTAGCGTCTTCTTCTTGGTCGTCGGACCTGTCAGAGAACCACCGCCGAAGTCGCCCGCGGTCCGCCACTATCCGTGATAGATCTGTCGGGAGACTGGCGCGCCGCCGTTGGTACTCCAAAGTCCAAAGATCAGTGTCCAGCTGTCAAACCACCACGAGGACCATATCCGCGCGACCAGCAGATTCAGTCGCGAGGGCGAGGATCAGGATCGACCCTGTCGAGTGTGGTCATATGGTCCCCGAGAGCGCAGGCACACCCGACTCGTACGACGCGCGCCGCCGGCTCTTCGTCACCGGGTCGTTCTGCTTGTCGTCCTCTTCGGTCACCTCCGGCGCGGATCGCAAGAGATGCGAATCCGGACTTGCGCCCGGCGCCTTGCCTCGCTGCCCCACGCCACCGCACGCCCAACAAATCACCGTTCGCGCTCGAGACCAAACGCCGACCGGTTGGCAGGCACAGCAGTCCCCGCGTCCACCGTATGTTCAACGACCGCCTGCACTGTCCCAACCGCTGTTCCGAGTGCAGGAGCGTGACGGGTGGTGACGGTTGCACTATGATCCGTACCCGGGACGACCAGGACGCTAGCCCAGCTCTGTCGACGGATGGAGATGACAATCAGCGCGAAACGACAAGTTGATGCACTTCGACACGCGGCCTTTGGGCACGAATCGAGGCCCAGGTGCGCATCGCCGACGATTCGTCGTGATCCGGAAAAATTTCTCCTGGGTCGCGGTTTGATCGAGGACATGCCATGACGACCCTCACTTGGTCACAGTCCTCGATGAGTGACCTCAGCATCGACGACTTCGGCGGGAATCGCCGTTAAACTCACCGATCCATCCTGGTGGCCGCTTCGACACCGGCCTGGCTGGCTAGCAAGGTCGCGACTGGGCAAAAGGCCAGGGATTCGAGGCCGCGTCGTCCTTGAGCTCTTCCGATCTCGCTTCTCGAGCTAACGTGAGATGTACGAAGGACCTGTGTGTCGGTCCCTGGCAAAAGATCGTCCAGAAACCGGGAGTGCTCGTGCAAGCGTGCAATATCGCCTTTTAAGTTTTCGAGACCCGAACTTCAAGTTGCTCGGGTTTCTTATTTAATCATGTGCATAACATTCCATCCGAGTCGACCCCCACCATGTCCGACCTCAGGGTAGACGGTTTCAAGGTATTCCTACCCGCCGGTCGCCGTGCGTGCTCGTCTCACCGTTCCCCCCGTCAGGCCTCTGGCATCCTCGACCAGCTCCGCACCACCTTCAACGACCTCGACGCAGCCGAACGCGCCGCCCAGATCAAGAAGGTGCGTACACGGCGACCGTCGAACCCACGACCACCCGCCCACGACCCTCCCGTAGACCGCCGCCATCTTCGAGCTCCGCATCACCAACGCCGACAAGAAAGAGGCCGTGTGGACGCTCGACCTCAAGAACGAGGGTACCGTCTACGCCGGACCCGTCAAGGCACCCGGAAAGCCGGGCGTCACGCTCATGATGAGCGATGACACCTTCGAGCAGCTCGCCTCTGGCAAGGTGGGTCGTTTTTTTTTTTTTTTTCGCTCGAGTTGGGATTCGGCGACATCGGTTGATGTATGTCGTTCGTGCAGATGGACGGCCAAAAGGCGTTCATGACGGGCAAGCTCAAGTCAAAGGGCAATCTCATGCTCGCGACCAAGCTCAGCGGGGTGCTCGGAGTGAGTTCAGACCCCGTGCTTTCGCGTCGCGTGACTGACGTTGGTTGCGCTCAGGCTCCAAAATCCAAGGCCAAGGCCAAGCTCTAGCCTCATTGTATACCCTGCACGCACCCCCGTGTACCTATCACGTCGGATTCCGTCAGGTCCAGTCCATCTAGAGCGGTGATTTTTATTCGCATTATACATCCTGTGTTACGTAATGATAAGGAAAGCGTATGTTGCCGAGGAACGAGGGTGGGCTCCGTGTGAGACGACAAGGGTGAAATTCAATGTAACAAGATCAAAACATCCCTCCAAACAGCCCCCGCTGACGTCTTGGAGTAGGCTGGGAATCTGGTCGGAGCGTCGAAAGGCTGTTGAGCTGTTTCATCACCTATGGGCCGCACGTCAGCGCGAGAACGAGACGGACGAGACGGCCATGGTCACCTCTTCGAGCTTGTCTTTTCGTTCCTGGAGTTCTAGGTGGCGTCGTATTGCCGGGTTCTCCCGCGCAAACTGCACGATCTCGGTCCGATCTAGATCATAGATCAACCGGGAATCGATCTCTCTCGGGAACTAACCGGTCGCTCAGCGTTCGGCTCTCAGATCGGCACCTGAAATGGGACCAACCTGGTAAAAGAAATGGTCGAGCAACTCGATGTTGATGAACATGGTCGACGTGTAGGCCAGCTTGTCCGCCACGACATTGAGAAATACTTCGGGGCACAGCACGTCGTTCTCGGGGCCGCCTTTACAGCGTTTCGACTTGAGAGCCGCCAGACGAAGTTTCAATATGGACAACCTGTCGCTGTACATCGTCGCATGCCGTGCTACGAATATGTCAGCATGGAACCTTCGAGCGTCCGAGGTGCATCTTACCATCCAGGATCTGAGCAGGAGGGTAACGATACGACTCAGGTTCCTCGACGGGCCCGTCCTCCTCGCCAGCCATCCGCTTCATCTTCCTCTCCTGCGTCTGCTCCTCGAGTTCCTTGACATAGTCCATCAACCCCTTGAGCCTTCTGGCCCCGCCGACCTTCGTCCGAATCTCCTTGAGTTTGGCCTCGCACATGGCCGCCTCCTTCTCGAACAGGTCCACCGAGCGCCCACGGCCCAACTCCCACTCGCGCTCGTCCACGTCGACCTCGTACTTGAACGGCTTGATGCAGTTCTCGACCTGATCCGACGTCAGTCCGATCCGGTCCCTCAGGATCGCGTGCGAGAACTGCACGAGCCGCTCCGCCGCGCGCGGGTGGTGGCTAAACGGCTCCCCATCGGCGATCGCGTCGATCAGCGCACGCAGCCCGTCCGCAACGAGCAGCGTCCCGTCCCGTCCCACCCCGGATTTCGTGAGGAGGGACGAGGCGGCTTCGAGCTTGTGCCGCCAGTACGCGTCGACGTCGCCCGGCTTGAGCTTGGCGTCCGCGCCGAGCGAGCCGAGCTCGGAAGCGCGCTTGTCGAACCAGTAGAGCTGCTCGAGCACGTCCATGACCTTGTCGTCGAGCATGGCCTTGAGCTTGGCGCGCACCTCGGGCTTGCGGAACCGCGAGGAGAGGTCTTTGAAGCGCGCCTTGAGGGCGTCGACGGTCTCGGCGACGTAGGACTCGGCGGTGATGCGCCTGTCGTTGTACTGCACTTTGAATTGGTAGGTAGTTTCTTCGAGCTCGAGCTGGACAGCGTTGGTAATGCCGTGGAGGGACGAGGCCATGCTCGCCTCGAGGACTTCCATGAGACGACGGCGGAGGGTGTCGGTGCCTACCATCAAGGATGAGGACGCGCCAAAGTATGCTCTGTGGTCGTTGAAGTAGTCTTGTTCGTTTCGTTTGGCGAGAGCGCCGCTCGAGAGAGAAGCAGACCTTTTGCCCGCAGATTTCGCGACGACGCCGACATAACCGAGATGCAGAGGGTAGCGGTTTCCTTCGAGGATGGTGACGCCTTGCTCGGGAGGGACGAGGTCCATCTTGGTGACGACGCCGATGGTGCGCAATCCCAAGGGATCGACCTTGCGACTGGCGCGGAGAGCAGGGGAGTTGGCGAGGTCGACGTCTGCGGCACACACGGCGAGGATGATGTTGGGTTCGCGGATGTACTTTTCGCATAGATTGGAAATCTTGTCTCTGAGGGAATCCGGCTGGTCCATGGAAGCGATTTGGATGTATCCGGGCAGGTCGATGAGGGTGAGGTCCGGTACATGAGGGCTGTATATGCGGAGGTCGATGGGGTCGTTGGAGACAGCCTCGGTGGAGGGCACGGCGAGGTTGAGGTCGGTGAGGGTTTGTTGTATCTGAGCAAAGTTGGCGACTTTGCCGAGGCCTAGAGCCGGAAACTCGCCATATTCTTCGGGTATCTCGCCATTGGCTTTCGGGGGCGTGTGGATGAGGGTGAGTTCGATGGGACGCCTGGTGACCATGTTGTTGCCCCTGCGAACGACGGGTAAGCGATGACGACGAGGACGAGGAAGCGACCGACTTTGGAAGAAACTCGTGGCCGACGATGGCCTCGAGGACGGAGCTCTTGCCGGAGCTCTGGCTGCCGATGACGACAATGCTAGGCAGTTTGAGGCTGTCGCTCTGATCGATGCTGAGGAGCATGGTCCTTATTTCGATGAGCTTCCGGGTGAGGTGCATGAGGCCGTTCTGCCTTTGGTCGAGGTCGCCGGGCTTGGTGGGGTCGGAGGGAGCTGAGAGGGTCGCTGCGACGAGGGCGGCGATGGCAGCGTTCTTCTCTGGGGACCGGTTGCCTGAGTCCTTGGAGGAGGAACCATGGTCGCGACGCGGGTCCTCGTCCGAGGCGAAGAGGTCCTTCAAAAACTGGGGCGCCTCGACGTCGGGCAGCTTGACCGTGGCTACGCGCGCAGAGACGTACTTGATGCCGTCCGAGGCAGAGTCGAAGATGTCCGTGGCGGTGTCTTGGACGGAGGAGAGCCATCCAGACGTCTTTTTGCGGAGCTCTGGGGTCGGGTTGGGAGGATTGGGTCAGAACGGCGAGGGACGGACTCGCCTTCGAACTTGTAGTTGGCGTAGCCGAGGCCGCCTGCGCCGACGGTGACGCCTGCGATGGGCACGCGAAAGGCGCGGGCGACGAAGCGGGGAATCGACGAGTACGACAGCGCGCGGACGTGGACGCGGCGCAGCGAGCTCGGCGGACGATGTCTCAGCGTCGCGAGCGGGCGGTGGACCGGGCGAGCCAACCTCATCGTGGTCGAATTGCAAGTCATGTCCGAGCCACCTCAGACAGACGTCTCCCGCCCGTCTGCGCTGCCCACTGCGACCCTCCACCAGCGCAGCACGGCGAACGCGCTCGTCGACCAGAACTCGGACGAGTACCTCGATGCCATCGAAGAGGAATGGAACAAGAAGCTCGACGCCGAGGTCGACGTCCTCGTCGACGGCATGGTCGACATCGTCAGCCTGGCCTCCGTGTGTGCCCTCTCTCTCGTCCACGGACCGCTCGTCACTCCAGACTAGATCGCAGACAAGGACAAGTTTCGCATTGCCCAGGAATCCTTCCAAGCGGAATCGCGTGCAGAGTCCATGGCGAGTCCTGCTGCCTCCATGCGCGCTTCCTTGCTGACTCGGTCACAGGTCAAGGCAGCAGATTCGCTCCTTTCCATCACCCACTCGCTCAAGCTGCTCTTACTTCTCTCCGACGAAGCGCAGATTGCACACCGTCGAGACGCGGAGTTGAAACGCGTTCAACAGGAGAAGGTCGAGGCACAGCAAAAGGTCGCAGTGCTTTTGGACGAACTTTTCAAACGGCCGTGCAAAAGCTCGTCTATCTGATGTATCTGGAAGCTCCGTGCGTCGCGTTCAAAGATAATGTTGGTTCTAGCACTGCCTGGGTCTCCCGTAAATGAAAAAGGCTTCTCTCGTCCCTCACATTTTGGGATTGACCGAATGGCTCAAGAGCGCCTGGGCCTTCGCTACACTCGCGGATGAGGTCCTTCCCCAGGCCACCATGCATCGGAGACTTGTTCAGCGATCCAGCGGAGTTGATTACCAAAGAATGGGTTTTCTAGAGGCCTCATTACGGACGACCGTTATCAACGACGCGGTCGCTCCCTGGAACGCATTCAAGAGGATCCAGTCCTCGCTGCGGTGACGCCGCCGTTGAGACCTTGACGACGCGTAGTAATATGCTTGAAATGTCAGTGGCGTTGTAAGGGGCCCTGCAATCATTGCTATTTGGAAGTGCATCTGTGATATCAGAGTCGCCGTTGTGGATCTTCCCTCATTGCCATACTCGAAACATGATGGTACGTGATCTTCGCTTCTTTGTTCATCGTCTTCTGACAATTTGTTTGTAGGAACTGCTGCGCTACCGTGTGCCGAAGCCATCCAAGCACTTGCCGACTCGGACACCAGTGTCTCAAACACCGAGGTCGCCTGTCCCCTTTGTCTGAGGTCACACTTGGGGGACATGTCTTGCGGTCTGTTCGTGGGTTGATGAGGATCTACCGACCCCAGTTGGGATTTTTTCCCGTGCGGGTTTTGTGGCCAGTCAAGCGATCCGGACTGTGCGATGAAGCTGAAGAAGATCATGGTCACCATTATCTCCGCAGAGTTCCATTCGAGCATGGGTTCGCAGAGAAAGGCTCAGAGTAGGAATACGATCAACAGCCTCCCTCTTCCTCACGTCCCTCGAAGAGAGGAAACTCGGTGTGTGTGTGTGTCCTCCCTTCGACCAGGTGGACAAAGAGCGGATCGCAACTCCGGCCTCTACATCTGTTGGTCAAAAGAGACGAGCTGATGCTGCAGAATTCGCAAGTACCATTCGAGGTACCATCGCTTCTTCGTTGAGCAGGAAACGGTCGCGAGGTAAAAATTAGATGTATTTCCTTGCGACGTGCTAGTCCGTAGTCCTTTGTTACACTACTCGTTACCGTTGCTGCCGCTGCTGTTTCCACGTCATTCGTTATAATACACTGTCGTTTCGTCGTCCTTGTTGTCCTGTCGTAGGACTCGGGTGAACAGGGATGTCGCAAATTTGATCGGACATAAATGGGTATATTGCGTCACAAACCTACTACATAATTCCGTGGACATGGTCACCGTGACAGAGGTACTACTCTCGACACTGCTACCTTGCGGTGATCTCTCGGTCTGCACGAACCCAACCGTCAGTGTCACATCGACTGCCAGCACGTTTTCGACACCGAGAATACGTTGCGAGCGGTGAATATATTTGCAATCTGTTTTTGTAGCCTAACCTGACGGACAGCACTGCGTTCTGAGGGAGGGGGGAGGACTCCAGCGCGAACGGGGAAATCGAGGAGCCAAAGTTTGTATCTCGTCCAAAGAGACGCTCGGTCAATTGGTCAGCCCCTGTCTGTGGGTCTTGGGGGGGGGTACAAACTCGGCTGTATGCTGTAGTAGGAGTAGGAAGTACTTGTAATGGCTTGTACCATCGACAGACCCGGAAACCAGTGACATATTTGCAAGGGCGTCGCGTCGCTAATGGTATTACGCCCGGCATATCTAACAAGGACAAGAGCAAAGCAGCGACACTGTGAAGTGATGGTATCCGGGCGGACCAATCATTTCACGCAGGGAATGTATGTTGGAATCTTTCGTACTCTGACATGTCTAACAAACCCCGCACGAGCTCTACCACCAGCCCAGCTTGAAGACTTAGTTCCTGGGCTGGACGAGGAACCGCGGCTGGGTGGAAAGAGGTCCTTGAGGAATGGTGGTGTCCCGATCTTGGGGAGCTCGATGGTTTGTACACGTTCAGAGACGGACTTGATACCGTTGGAGGCCGACTTGACCGCGTCGTTTGCTGTGGCAGAGGCGGACTTGAAACCGTCAGAGGCGGACTTGACCGAGTCGTTTGCTGTGGCAGAGACGGACTTGAAACCGTCGGAGGCCGACTTGATCAAGTCGCCTGGTATGGTAGAGAGCCTGTTGCATAGCGCTAGGAGTTTTGTTGAGCAGTGAGACGGGTGGCGAAATGGACGCGAGTACCTTGGACCTAGGTATAAAGGCCGACAGAGACGACGGCGGCGGTGATGGGGGTGCGATAGGCGCGGAGCAGATACAGGACTTCCCGCCTGAAAAGTGGGCGGTGGTATCGCAGTCTGGCGTGCAACCTGGCCGAGGGTCGAAACGGTGCAACGTTTACTGGCATCGTGAAACGAGACTTGCGAATTGATCGACCAATGTGACGTATGTACGTCCACGCCTCTCGCCGCTCAGCGCTCAGTGCCGCCCCAGGTCGCCATGTGTTCCCTTCCATGCAGCATATCTACCGTCATCGACCTCGAACTTCGCTGAAATCGTTACCCTCGCAAGTGTATGCGAGTTCCTGCTCCAGGACCTCTTCGTACGGAGCAGGCGCTATCGCTGCGTCGCCCAAGCCTCACATACAGCTGTATCGACTCTACCGACAAAGGAAGATCGACGAAGCCATGAAGCTGCAGGTCTCGTTAGGCCACTGGGGGCGACTTCGTGACCAAGAAGCTGGGCGGCATCGGAGCGATCGAAGCCCTGGTCGCCAGGCATTCGGATACGGAAGTGCTTCAGTCAGTGGTCCCTCCGGCCCCTTGGCAACTGCGCAGTAACTGAGCAGGCCTCACGTTGAAAAACTGCAGGAATTCGTCGCCATGGGAAGGCCCGGTAAAGTTGCTCCTCGAATGTACATATCTTGTTTGCATCGACCAAGAGAAGAAATACCGATTGGGTGCCCCTGCCATCGGGTTGCCATCAAATGCTCAGACGAGGTGAGGTTTGAACAACATGTCCAGCTGAGCAGTTCGCTGGTCACGAAGCTCGGCACGTCAAGGAAACGTCGTGCTTGCGCAGACGGTGGATGCCATTCCGCAAGCGATTTAGAGAAAGACGTGCCGAGATGCCGTGACATCGAGCCGTCTCTGGTTTCGGGATCTTCCGCGTTATAGGAAGGATCTGCTTCCCGAGTCACCCGAATTTCCTATAACGGCTCGAGACTACCTTTCTCTCTGCAGGATCCAGATTGGTTACCGTCTCTAAGCGTCTCCGACTACTCCGCCTCTCCACGTGCAAGATCACTCCAAAAACACCCGACTAAGTAGCCCACAGGTTGGCGCACATCTCACTCGTAACTTAAAGCTGGCTTAGCTTTGGCGAGCGTCGGAGATAAGCTTTAGAATTCCATCTCTGCAGTCCCCGTTCCGATCACTTGGCTCCTGAAACCACTATCAGGTTCTTCCTTGGGAACGTCTTCGACTATTCCGACGGTCGCATGCTTACTGGCCTGCATCATCACCAGCGCTACTTTCTGTCCTCTTCCACCAAAATCAACACAGATCTTGTCATAGAGCTCCCATTGGACCCGGACCCTGATTCTGTTTTCGTCGATGCAATGCAGAACAAGGTCGATGTTCTCGCTCGTAAAAATTTCTTGAGCTCACGCTCGATGTCAGATAAGATCCTGGCAACTCGGAGCATGCGAAGGATCAGGGAGGGTTCTTTTGACACCTCGCCCAGTCCCCTCGTATCCCTTTCCGACGAACTCGTGTGGCGTGAGTCGGAGGGTGCATGTTGTGACGTGAGCCTGTTTCACATCCTGGCGGACATGACGGCGCGCCAACTTCGCTCATTCGCACTGCTATTTCGGCATGTGCTTCTGAACGCCATCCGACCGTGGCGTATCGACACTCACACAGTTCTTGTCTACAGCCGATCTACAGCACCATAAAAGCTCGAGGTGTGCCGCGTGCCGCTGATCGTTCCCTGTCGCTTTGCGAGAACAACGTTCGTTCATCGATATGAAGCTCGGCACCAGTTTCGTCGCTCTGGTCACTGCCGCGATGTCGGTGAGACGCGTCGCTCTTCCGTATTCCGTATTGTTCATCGCTAGGTGCAAGCTCGCCGGCCCTCCCGCCAGACAGTCTACCGGCTTCGTCAAGGTCGACGGTCAGCGCTTTATGCTCGACGGCGCACCTTACACGGTCTTTGGGTGAGTCGCGCGACTTCCTTCGTGAGTCCCGTCTCACTTGCTCTCTGACAGAACCAACTCGTACTGGGTCGGTCTCATGGGTCTGACTCCAGAGGAGATGAACGTCGCCTTTCGGGACGTTGCTGCGGCTGGGGGCACGACCGTGCGCACCTGGTATGACATTCCGGTCCCCGCGCGAACGCGCTGCGATTTGAGTTGTTTGACGTCCGAGACCCGTCAGGGGTTTCAACGAGGTGACTGCGCCGAGCGGCAACTATTATCAACTGTGGAACGGGAGCATACCGACCGTCAACTATGGTCCGACTGGGCTGGAGAACTTTGGTGCGTCCGACATTCTCTTACACTTTTCGAGTGTAACATTCACTCTTTCTAGACACTGTCATCGCTGCAGCAAAAGAGAACGACATCCGTCTCATCGTCACGTTGACCAACAACTGGAGTGACTATGGAGGGATGGACGTTTACGTCAATCAGATTCTCGGTCAAGGCCAGCCTCACGACTATTTCTATACCGACTCCCGAGTCATAGTATGTCCCGTTTTCAATCCCCGGAACTTTCATCACCAACATGCGTTGACCCGTGTTAGGCTGCATACCAAGACTATGTCAAGGTTTGGACGGAGAAGTATCTCGACGAGCCAACTATCTTGGGCTGGGAGCTGGGTATGAGCATTATTCTCGATTTTCCTATCTGACACGTTCGTTCAGCAAATGAACCCCGTTGCACGGGCAGTACCAAGTAAGGAACTTTTTCGATGACTAGCAGATCGACTCATCGAACAGTGTGACGTCTGGGATGTGCACGACCACGACCATCACCGACTGGATAAGGACCATGTCTGCACACATAAAGTCCCTCGACTGTAACCACCTCGTCGGTGTCGGCGACGAAGGCTGGTTCAGCTGGACAAGCACCACCGATCCTTCCTACAAGTACGTCTTTGCTGTGTACCTAGAACGGTCGTGCGACTGAGATATCGACGCAGCGGTTCGAAGGGCATCGATTTCGACGCCAACTTGGCCCTCGACACGATCGACTTTGGCACCTTTCACGTACGTCGCTCCCGTTTCGCGATCGAGGGTCGTGTTCACGCTTAGGCAGCTCTATCCGGTACGTCGCCTTTGACCTCCGCACGCATAACGCGACGCCCTCATCTCGTGTCGGATCTACAGTACAGCTGGCACGAGGAAATACCGAGGTGAGCGCTCGGGCTCGCTCCTGAGTCCCGCCTACTCACGGATCCCCAGCGCCGCGAGCTGGGGCCAGACCTGGATCGCAAATCACCGGGACGCGCAGGCGACGTACGCCAAGCCCGTTCTGATGGAAGAGTTTGGGGTGCTCGGCACGCAGGACCGGATCGCCACGTACAAAGACTGGTATACGACGGCGCTCGAGGGGCTCACGGGCGTGCTCGTGTGGCAGGCGGGCTCCAACTTGACGACGGGGCCGACGCCCGACGACGGGTATATGGTGAGCAATGGTGCGCACGCGATGTGACTTCGATTCATGAAGGTGCTACGGGATAGATTTTTCCGGGGTCGGAAGAGTACGAGTTGGAGAAGGCGTTTGCCACGCAGTTCGTGGCGAGGGACGCGGCGCCAGTAGGGGGCCCGTGATCCGGGCGTAGTTGGCGAGGTCGATTCGGGGTGTGTAGGTGTGTCCTCAGACCCTCGGAAATGATACCATGAGAACTTTCTCCGATCGCACGTGCGACTGCCATTTGAGAGTCCCCGTCGTTGAGAAGGACTGTCCGCTCGCCATGTTAGCCGCATGGACCGTGAACGTAATACATGATTCGTCGGGTAGTTGGAAAGTCTGATTGAACGTGCCGACTCGGACGAACGTTCCCGTTCTCCCCAGCGAGACGCAATCAGCAGTGCCACCCTGGTCGCAAGTTTGCCACTCCGCCAACCCACCGCTCCCTCCAGTCCGTCTCCTTCGCCGACGATGAAGTACATAGAATTTCCGGAGCTGACCCGCCTCGCCCAGGCCCTCACACACGAAGGTCCAGAGTGCTCCGTGCACACCAGAATTGAAGCGTACAGCTGCAAGAACATCAAGCGCGACAAGAAGCTCTTCAAGTCCCTCGAACACGCCTACAACGACGAGCTCTCCCACTCCCCGCCCGTCCCTTCCTGGCTCGACCGCGAGTCCGAAGAGACCCCCTTTGGCCCCATGGACCAGCACGCGTCTCGCAAGACGCTCTATCTTCTCATCGCGACACTCAACATCGCATTTCCAGACCACGAATTCTCGGATGTGCGTCCCGCTCACTTCCACAAGGAGAAGGGCGGTGCCACCGTGCTCAACTCGCTCAGCAACACCCTCTTGTCCCCCAACCGTGGCGGCGTCAGGGCTCCCCGCACCTACTCGGCGTATCCACCGACGTCTCCCAACTTCTTCCCCTCCTCCGTCCCGACCTCCTCGTCCTCGCTGCCCCTCATGCAGACTCTATCGAGTCCGTTCGCCCCGCCCCAGATTCAGTCGGGCACACACCCGACCCTTTATCGCATACTCGACGAGGTCATCGGCCTCTCCGACTGCCAGGTCTTCTCCTACTCCCCCGACATCGACTCTGACCCTCACGCCAACGACTACTCCGATGACGAGGACGACGTCGCCTCCATCGGCGACGAATATCCTTCAGACGACATCGAAGAGGAGGCCACCTTTGAGTTCGACGAATACGACGTCGATCGCTCCTTTTCCCCTCCTCAGCGCCCCAGCGCCCGTAGCGCGGATGCCGATAGCCGGCGGCCGGGCATCGTGTTCCGCAATTACAGCAGCGGAAGCAGCAACGACGACTCGCCGCTGCGCTCCGACTTTCCCCACGTCCGGTTAAAGAGGCGAGAGGGCGCCCTGCTCTGGTCGTCCCACTGGTTCTTCTTGAACCACAAGTTGAAGCGGATACTGTTCATCACCGTGTGGGCGCACACACGGCGTGCTGTCGGCGCATGGGACGGAGACGAACTGCCAGGGTTCGAGAGCGACGTCGGGTACGGCGCGACGAGCGAGCGCTTCCTGGGATGGGAAGGTGGCGCGGGCGCTGGAGCGCGTGCGTTGGGTCTCAGCGCGTCCGCCTAGGTGGCGTAAGTCCTGCTGCTGCTCGGCCCTTGCCACCGCCGCTCAACCTTGCAGTCTGTTGGCCGTCGCGGACCGCGAGCGATTTCTGTTTCGCGTACTTTTTGCCTGCTCTTGTTCGACCGCGTCATGGTTTTGCGCACCGACGCGCTGCTCGCGCCCCGTGTCCCGTTCGTCTGCTTGTATGGATCGATATCACATCAGTCGAGTACTATCCTTATGCCGTCCCCGTATCTTGTTCACGTACCTTAGATATATGGCCTGCGCTGGCGTGTTCCTATAGTGTCTACATTTATGCATGTAACGGGTTGGGTTTATATAGTCGGTGTCGGTGTCAATTCCTGTATGAGTCACATAGGCGAGTACCGGGTGACTCGATGCGATACCGTGCCATCGTGCGACGTGTCAGCCCGCGATTACTAACGATCGACGTGGCCCCAAGGTCAGGGCTTACCTGCGGGGGGTGCTCATCGGATCATTCGAGCTCCTCACGATCGCAATGCAGGAAACGGGATGACCGTTGATGCCGCCCTGGCCCCAGAAGCACCTGATCTTGACCTCGTCGACGTCGTTCATGCCGCCAGAGTGTCGATGGATGCGCGGTGTCTTGTATTATCAGCGTCGACCACATTCCCAGTCGCATCTGGTTGTGGCAGATGTTCCGGTAAAAGGAGTAAGACTCGGAGAGGAATATGCACGAGGCCAGCTTTTTAAGAAGTAAAATCGATGATGTCCTATCGACGATCTCTCGGATGCAGTTAGATCTAGCCTCTCGGTCACGAGGCGGGTTCAATGATTACAACTGCTTTGCTCCTAGTTACTGTAACCACTACTAGGTGGCATACATACTTACGCCCATCGCTCGTCGAATACGAGAAAAATCTATGGAAGATTACACCATCTTGCATGAAAGAGACAGAGTACGCACAATCGTACCTGCCAGTCCATATCCCTTGCCGGTGAAACGATCATCTCGACGACTCGGTCGACTCTACAGATATGCACGTCAGCGCTAGAGGATCGCCTGCACGGGCCGGACACGTACCCTCTCGGCTGGTCTGACGCGTATCGCAACCGCCACAGTTGAGTTTGCGCGTGCGGTAGCATCCAGTACAGTACCGCCAGCCACACCAACTGCATCGCTGCAGCTGCACGCACGAACTGCAAAACGTCTTCTCGCACCCCGAGCACCTCACCCCCTCCAAACACGCCCCGCAGATCCGGCCCATACAGTGACCCGAATTGCATGCTCTCTCGAGCACGATCCCTTCTCCCGTGTTCGGCGCAAAGTCGCTCCAGTCCTCCTCCATGCAGTCGTCGCACAGCGTCGTCCGCCCGCACTCGGTGCAAAACTGAATGTACTCGCACTCGTACACGCAAAACGTCCGCTCGCACCGCGGACACGCCTTGAAGCAGTTCTCCGTCGGCGATGAAGCGCAGTCGTCGCAGATCCAGCACTGCTCGCACGTGCACCAGAGCCCGCCGTTCGGCGAGCACGACACGCAGACGCTCGTGTAGCCACCCACGCGCGACCAGCACTTGCCGTTGGAACAGTGCGGCCGGTCAAGACCGGCCGTGCAGGTAGAACACCCGATCGGCTTGGTCGGATGCTCCCGCGCGCTGCTTGGCAGGCGGCGAAAGTAGGCCCGCGGGGGCCTGTTCAGGCTATCTGTGGGTCGACCGAGGCACCACGTCAGCTCGAACTGGCAGAACCAGAGATGGCAGCCGGGACATTCGCCGAGTGACGGAACGCTCTTGGCGTTTTCCAGGCACGGGAGGCAGGTAGCAGTGGAACCGTGGTGGGTGCACGATTGGAACGGAAGCAGTCGGGACGCAGCGCATTCTTTGTTCAGGCACATGGTGACGTGACACGACGTGCACGGCGCCGTCGGCTTCTCGCACAACGGACACCGCTTGGGGTTACGCGGGGAATCGAGTTCCTCGTCCGACTCGGAAGCGTACATCCCATGTGCCTCGAGTCGTTCGAGAAAGTCCTGTCGTCCATCAGCACGGGTCCGCAAGACAACAGACGACCCTCACCCTCCACGCCATGTCCTCCTTCATTTGCCGCGCCTTCTCCCTCGCCCGCTTCCGCCGCCACACGTCCTGCAAGTACGGCTTAATCTCCTCCTGGGCATACTCGATTTGCTGTGGCTCTATGGGCAGATTGCCGGGCTGGCCCTCGCACTCGGCAGTCATGGTCTGGAAATTGATGACCACCTGCTGGATCTGCATCGCAGGCGTGTTTTGGTGCAAAACAGCTTTGATGGGGAAGGGCTCGATATCAGTGTTGCCGACAGGGTAAAGTATGCTGGCGTAGCGGGTCTTGAGGCCGAGAGAGACGTTGGCGGGATCCGGGAGCGTAGCTTGCTGGTCAGCCAGTGTGAAAGCGCGCTCGGCGAGCTCTGCCAGGCATCGAAATGGGCTCTCCATGCGGGCGGGGGCGACGATGTCGACGAAAAACGCGCCCAAGGGCGGCTCGGATTGAGACATGACGAAGACCCGATGAGAACAATACCGAGTGCTCTGCTAGTTTCGGCTGTATATCCGGATTACCTAATTCAAGTGACATCACTGAGACTACAGAAATCTAACGTAGGCACCGCAAGAACTCAACACTCAACCGGACCTTCTTCCTCCCTTACGACAATCGTCCCTTCGTTATCGTAACCGCCCCGGAACTGCGATCCGTCCACCCACCGCTTCCATGCTGCGATGAAGCCCTTCTCCAGGTTCTTCACCCACCGTCGGGTGTCGAACAGCGGCATGGTTTCGCGCGCGAGGAAAAGACTCCGGCGCAAATTCAGGAGCTCCGAATCCTCCGCGGCCAACTCTGCGCCTCCCCCATTCGTCGCAGAGGACAGTTTCCAGATGTTAGATGCCCAGTGCGCAGAAGCCAACGCGACGGCGCGCTCTTCGTACTCCTGTCGGCTGTGGACAACCATCTGCTTCCCCAGCCCAGTAGCGTATGCAAGACTGGCTGACACGCGCGAAGCCATCTTGTGTCTGTGGCTCGGCCATAGGCAGGCTATGATCGGAGTGCCCGACCAGAGCACGCTGTACACGATGTTAGACACACCTCATTCGATTCACGGATGGTACATACTCTGCAGCGACAGTATGGGCGCTGCACTTTTTGGGACCATGAAAACCCTGTGTTAGAGCTACTTGTTCAGGAAAAGATAGTCGATGCTCACTTCAGCAGTGTCCAAAACGATATCAGCTACGCAACATCGAGTTATGTGAACGTTTTTGTGGGCGACGTCCGTAAACCTGATGCGAGAAGCAACTTCGGGCCCTGCCCATGCAGTCGCAGTCTGTAAAAGATTGGCCTCTCCCGCTGCAGGAAAACGAAGCAACCAAAGTATGCTACGTTGAACGCGAGAGAGAATGCGTAACCAGGTCCAAAATATGATCTGGAGTAATCCATGAGCTAATTTGACCAGCGAACTAGGCTTACTTCACTCACGGGATCAACCTTGTAGAGCTATCATTTGTCAGTCTCAAGAGGATGTCGGGACCATCTGTTCATACCTGGTTGAAGTTGGCAAATATGATGACATCACTGTGTGTCGTTGGTTAACTGCACAGAAAGGATCGAAGCAACTTACTTTGGCACTTCTGGGAACATCGTAGCTCTGAGTTGCTCTCGACGTCGCTGCTCCTCGGCCCAGCAAGTCGGCGTCGTTCCGAGATTGGGAGCGTATGCGCCATAGGACTGCTTATGGTCTGTCGCAAAGTAAGTGTGCTAAAACACGCAAATTAGTGCTGTGGCGACAAAAAATGACGGTCATTTCAATTCACCGGCATGTAGATCGGGCATTCAGTACTAGAATCAAGACCGTCAGATCGCGTGGGCTTCTGCTTCTAGGATTACACACTAAATCCATCCAGCGTCGAGGGATTCTGGGTCGCTTCCTTCATGGATCGGAACGCCAACATCTGTTATCGCCACATCGGATGACTTTGGATTCGACGGTCTTCTACGAGCAGCATCAACTTGAACGAATAGATCGGGGGGGCAGACGATTGGATCGCATACGAGGTAGTCGCACCAACCTATACTCTTGTCAAACCCCCAACACCGAAGGACTAAATATAGACGAACCCGCTGCCAATGTGCCCGCGAATCCCATCAAAGACACCTGAACGGGAGATGGCCTCGCAGCAAAGATCTCGTTCTTCGCGCCTTTAGTGTAACCACCCAGGTTTACGACTGTACACGAAGTAGAATCAATCAAGACTGTCACGGGCGAGCGGCTTACGAATGTGTATGTGGTCCTGCATGATTTTCTTTACTATATCATTGATCGACCAAGACGAAACATCGTTGAAACGGAAGTCGGTTTGACATTCGTAATACTCTCGGTAAGAGGAGGCATCCGAAGGACTTGTAGCATAGAGGAAGACGTTGAATTGTTTCTTATTGTGCAACGCAAAGACAGATTTCATAAGATGCGTCAGTGGATGATCACTATCGGGAGAGGTTACTCCAGAAAAATCAACTAGAAGACACCTACGCGAAATCACTCGACACATAGCCAACATTCATTCCGCCATTAAATGGTGGCGGAGGTGCAGGGTGCACAGATAAGTTCTTGCCAAGGTGGGTAAATGCTGTGAAGGATGTATGAAGGGCATTTCTATGAGCGATTAATCGCATAGTTCGAGCCGTCAGCGGAAGCGTAAACTGCAAAAGTCTCGTACCACAGCCTCCTCTGAGTGAACTGCGTGACTTACTGTATGAAAGGGTAAGATCAATGGTAAACTGGAGCCTTTGATGGCTGAAATCAGGCCGGAGTATGGTATCGTCATGCTTTCGTATACACGCGGTGTGTTGGGATGTTCTGAACGGTAGACCTGACCGTAGGTCTCAATGTACAACGCATGTTGAACCCGAGTTTGGTACCACTCCATCAAGCGTATCAAAAAGTTGGCTTCCGCGCGAGGTGCTGATGGTTGTCCTGAGTCGGCCGGAAGAAAATGGCCAATACGGGCTTTCCATGCATTCTCTTCGAGGAACGAGAGTCGTCCTCGGCGAGCGTTCCGGACTAGAGCCATCCACTCGTCAAGTGAGTGTACACTAAGCAAGCTTATGGTTTGATTTTGCATGTCTGTGAGTTGTCTCTCGCAAACTTCTATTGCCTTCTGTATCCCCGCCGCTAACGAGGGATCAGATATCGCTTCATTGACATACGTACTTCCACCTACCTCGTCCGGTCCAGCAACAGATTGCATTTGTCGCTTGGCAGAGTCCACAGTACGCATCTGCAAAATCAGGATTCACAGAGATTGCCCGCTGGTAGTACGGGATCGCCTCGGCGTATCGACCCTGCGAAAGTTGAGGGTCTGAATTAGCACTGAGAACAAAGCACCGAACCAACCATATCTCTCAGGGTACTGGCCATGTTCATCAAGGCAATATCAAGTTCGGGATGGAACGCAAGAGCATGGTTGAATATTCTTGAGAAAGAGAATCAAGTTAAATCAGTAACATTTTAGTAACCATTGACATTCGGACAGCGCACCCAATCGCTCCAGTTACATGACCAGCATCTTTCAAGAGGGACCCAAGATTTGAAAGTAGATGAGGGTGTGATGGATCGAGTTGCAGGCCCTTTTCGTAGTATAGTCGTGCGACTTCACGAGTATTTGTTTGTTCACCGTGTAGGTTCGTGACCACTCCCCCAGAGCCAAGGCCACACAACATGACACCGATATCATTTAATGTCGAAGCGTTCGGAAAGAGCGACGCCGCAAGATAATGCACGATGAGAGACAACCCTTCAATAGTGCAGAATGGTTTATCGGAGATGCAGAAAAGTTCGGCAGCGTGCGATGCCTGAAATCTGCGAGCAAGACATATAAGGACAGACGCCATTGCCATCTTACTCTCTTGAGTGTATTGCTCGTCATAGAGCTGAGGAGGAAGTTGCGTGGTTCGGATCCCAGGTAAGTAACCTCTCTGCGAGGGGAGTATAGCAGCCGACAGTTGATGTATCTGGTCGGGGAACAGGATGACGTTAGGCAACGTGCCAGTCGCTGGGTCGACCAGGAGCTGAATGAAATCGTCACCAGCTACGTGGACTGCTTGAAGGATGTCGAAGTTTGGATCGTCAATACGAGTGAGAATATTCACAGGACCAGCAAGCGCCAAACGGTGTTGTGCGGAGGATGATGTGGATGTGTGGCCGACGGATAGATTGATTGCTGTCGCCCAAGTCGCGACAATGACATCACGAAAGGCAAGTTTGGTAGCGTTGGGTGAATAGCATAATTCTGGCTTCTGAATTACAATTTCGATCGCGTGCACATAACACTGCGTGGTAGTAGGAATGGCGTTATCGATTCTGTGCATAAGGTTTCCAATGTTGACCAAAACGTTGAAGAGACGACGAATACTGCGCGGATCGGATGCCGCTATCGGCCAAGCATCATCGGACAAGAGTTGGCTGCATGTTTGTCGGCATATGTCAAGTGTTTTTTCCGGGAGGGACGGGGAAACTAGCAACGTATTGAGCACTGCGTCCTGCGACAGAAGTTAACACGTCACCAACCCATAACAAAGAATTGGACAAACCAAGAAATCCCAGTCAGGGGAATGATGCGTCAGCGATTCTAGACCGTTAGTGAGCTCAGTCAACAAAGACATCGGCGAAGGTATGCGACAAAGGCATCGAAGGAGGTTGACAAGAGAGAATAATTCAGTGATAAAAAAGGACTGCCCAAGTTCCGTAAGCGACACGCATTTTCCTGTGTAAGAGTGATCATGAGCGCACAACCAAGGGAGGCGGTGAGAAATTGTGGAGACGGAGGCGCTCGGCAACTCGGCGGCCATGTGCAAGTGGTGTTTCTCTTGGGTAAAGGGGGACACCCCAAATCATTCGCACACCTACACAACCGACCACCGTGGGCGCACTCGCTCCACTCTCCAGTGCACGCCTTGCCTTACATTAAAACAGCATGTTCATGTTTCGTCGTCGGGATAAATCAGCCGACATTCATCGAATCCTCCGACCGGGATGGAAAAATGGTCTCTACCACCCTCCGTGGATGCTCGCGAAGCTTGTGTTTCAACGACATCATCTCCCTGAACGCTTCCTCCCCTCCAGGATACGCTTTCTGCCAGGAACCACAGGCAGAATTAGACTCCAACGCAAGATTGAGCAGCTCGATCAGATGACCATTGATAGGATCCACACTCAATGCCTGACACGAATTAGCGGTAGTTTATAAGATTCGTTGGAGACCCCACCTCGTGATATTTCACGATCGCCTGATCAGTGTCTTCCATATGGTGGTAGACCATGCCGAGGAAACCGAGTCCCTGTGGGTGCTGGGGTTCGATCTCCAATACTCGACAATAATTGGTCTTGGCCTTCTCATAATCCCTGATATGAACCATAAGATATCAAGTTGGGGATGAGACAATCTTGGCCGAGGGTGGAAAACGCACTTCAATTTTCGGTAACATGTCCCAAGGTTCAAGTAAGTGGTAGTCCATGACTTTTGCGACGATTGCGTAACTTGAGCAAGGTCAAGAGATCGCTGAAACAGATCTGCTGCGCGTTGAAAACTATCCAATGTTCATTTAAACGACCCTTGTACCAGTGACTGCTTACTCTCCGTGGGTAAATGCCATGACACCGAGCTCGTTCATCAAAAGGGGGTCGCTGTCACATGTGGCGTTTGCGGCGTTCAGCGCCTCGTCGGCAAGAGAGTGATTTGATAACACTATTTGCTCCATGCCAACAAACAAGAGCGGTAAATGTGACCTACTGGAAATCAATGATAGAGTCGGCCCGAGCTAGGATATATACGAACCCCACAAACATACGCGCACACGTAGAATATGCCGTTACCGCATGATCATGCTCACCTTCCAGGGCGAAGGTATGAGCAAAAGCAATCCAAGCTGGTCCAAAGCGCGGGTCCATTAGCGAGGTTTTGCTACCATTGATCAGCGAACGAGGCATTTGGTTGTATAACGAGCGCCAACCTGAAATATTGTCGCGCTTGCGACCATTTGTTCAAACAGAGATAGTATACCCCAACGGCATACCAGCTTACGGGATTTTCGGGCTCCTTGTCAACAAGTTCGTGGGCCAAAACGAAAAGCTTGGAATGTAGATGTGATAGATGATACATGCACGCAATGTGCAATGGCATAGTAGCGTCATGAAATGCCACGAGATCAAGGATTCTGCATAGACGATCATGCCATGGTATGGAGACTGCCGACTGGGAGAACTTACCTGGCAGTGATGACAAAGCAATCTGCCCAGCGCAGCTGAGTAAACAGTGCATCTGCGAAACTGTACAGCACATCCGGGTTATCTGAGAGTTTGAAATCTTCCACAAGGCGTCGCCGAGTGAGAGCTTGCTCTTCAGCGTGTCGGTATTTACGCAGTCGAGATGTGTATATCAACTGGATGAAATCTGCGTCCTCCTTAGTCTGTTCCTTGTATGCAAGATCCTGGATGAATTCCCACTCTGGTAGTATGTCAAGGTTGGCGTAAACGAATGATGTCAATTTCACAGTCACCTTCTTCCGGGGTCATCATCTCACCACCGATGAGTTGGTTGAACGCGTCATAACATTTAACATCCAAGGTCAAAGCCTCCATGAAACACAGCTTGGCCTGCTCTCCTCGATTGAGTTTGAGCATTAAGATGCCTCTTAGATGACACATTGATGCTTCGACCTGAACGGCTGAGCATGTGTTCGCCAAGAAACCACTGACACCTACTTTTATGCCGCCGTCCACATTGGGAATTGATGCTCCACTTCTGCCTGTCTGGTATTAGTACCACGAAAGGCTTGGTACAGTAGACATGAACACCTGAGTGGCGAAAAGGATTTGCCTCGCCAATAATTTCAAGGGCGTCCGACCAATTACCCTGTCTCACTTGACATTGTGCTGCGAGATAACGACAAGCAACGCTCATGTCAACTAGTCGAGAAACGTTTTCCTGGAGTGCTTCTGGTAGCTTGATTAACCCGGCCGAGCCCATCGGAAGACGAAAGGATAGCTCAAGCTGTGGTTGGGTCTCCTTGCCTTTGCCTTTGGCATCCAAGGAAAAGGGGCGACCCGCAGAGGGACCCGCCATCGAATGGTCGAACCCGTTTAAATATTGAGGCTCCGCAGACTGATTTTTGGAAGGAAAAGGACGTGTCAACAATCTCTCCGCACGGGAGTATTGATGAGTCATGAAGTATGTCTGAGCCAGCCAAAACGCGTCGTTTGGATCGTCTTTATGTATCTCGTGAGTGAAACTGTGGGATGATACTCCATCTTTGACGCACTCGTCCAAGAAAGAATCTTGTCTCCCCAAAACGCGGCGGTTTCGTATAGATGTTGCATCAGAGCATCATGTCGCCACAGACGCATACGATCCACCATCCCCCACTCTGTACCGTCGTCATCGACACCTTGCTCCGCTTCCAAGTCTTGAAAAACATCCATCGTATCGTTTGCGAGAGGATGTCGGCTGGAGCTATCCTTCAATCTGCGATGCCGTCTAGGTGACGCACGTGGGGAGCTTGGGAGCATAGACCGGTTTGGATCGAGGGCGAGAGGACGCGGGATAGAGGAAGTGCTCATATCACCCGCCGTAAACGAGGATATCATCGGTTGTGGGCCAAACGAAAAAGAAGAGCTTATGGAGCTGCGATTTCTCGACGTCGTCGCTGATGGCAAGCGCGGCGCTGCTGGGATGACGAAGCTGCTGTACGGGGGCGGAGTGGAGGCCATCTCAACGGAGACCACGACAGGGACAAGTTGATGAAGACCAGACCGCGTCGGCACGTGACCAGTCTGCCAATACATTGAACTAAACCAAACGCTCGACACATGCACTATGTAACGTGGTCCAGACAGATCCAAGACGAGCTCGTGGACTGACGTGGCAGGGTCGTGACTATTACATTCCACCCTAACCATTTCGTGTCAAAGTCAATAAAAGATTCTCAATCCGCCCTTGCCGATCCTTCCGAGGACGATCAGATTCGAAAATAGCCAACGCGTTAGGATCCACATACCTGAATCTCCTTCATGTCGTCTTCAAGACGTCGGATAGGTAGATCTCGATACTGATCTAGTAAGTTTCGCACCCGCTGCAGGCTGTCTTCGTCCGAGCGGTCTACTGCAGTAAGCGGCAATGAATGGGAAAACAGCCTTGAAAGCGGTGTGGTAGTGTCCAGAGACAGAACCTTGGCATTGCTAGTGACTTCCTGCAAAGGCACCAAATTGCTGACTTTCCGTTTCCGAGCTGAGCGTAACGTGTCTAACAGGATGGTACGTCCACGAGATGGTGGTGGCGAAGTAGGACTTGCTGGGGTGACTGAGACGGTTGCCAACGATGGAACCCCATTATTCTCAGTTTCCGAATCGTTAAACAGGCCGAAATCCCGAGATTCCTCAACTTCAAAGATAACATCATACAGATCAGCCGACTTCGATCCCACCAGATATTCGACAAGTGGAACGTTCTTCAGATGGCGAGGAAGGCTTTGATAGAAACTGTATTTAGAACCTCTCTTGGATTCCTTGGTCCTTATAAGGGAGGCCAACCGTCGTTCGTAAAGCGCAACGATGATGAGGATGGGAAACGACTTTGGGAAAACAGTCAGCAAGGGATTATTAACGTGAAACATGCATACAGTGAGTTTAATCAAAAAGACGTTTGCAGAATGGAGTGCACGTGGTGATAGAATGTAGCTGGCTGGCTTCAAAATCGCAAATGCGAGAATGTTGAACGGAGGCTGATAGCTAAACAAGGCGTCCGATTTCGCTCTGAGAGACTATTTCTAGTGTTTGTTTCGAAGCGTCGGGGTCTTCACCTACCCTTCAATGGTTGTTATGGCATGCTGGAACAGATACTGTCCAAGAGTAAACAAGGACCCCCAACTAATTTATCCCTCCCACCTCTTGATTGGCATTCTTGCATAAAACGGTGAAATGAGAGAATGTGGAAGAGAAGATAGCAACATACCTCTCCAATTCGTGCTGCGGTATTGGAGAGAATAGAAATGAGGACTAAAAGACAATGGTCAGTCTGACGGCACTAACACCAAGGGCGACTTACTTGTGAACAAAAGAGTATTAGCTAACGCCGCAAAACAGGTCATGAGAATGGGACCGAGCACGGGGTGAAAGCTAGAGGCCTGCGAAAAGCTTAAACTGCTATTCCCGAACCAGATCTGTACCATCAACCAGGCAATGCTTCTGAGAGACCATCGATCGGATGCTAATTCCTTTCAGTTTGCAGGTTTTATGTCGAGCAGGGCGGCTCACCAATCGTGTACAAGGTCAGGAGCAAACCAGAAAAACACATCGCAGCGATACATATGAAGAACACGAACTCGGAAATCATCGCCCGCAAAGCACTGGAATAGGTCAGCATGACATTCGCCTCATGTTATCTAGACCCACAGGACAACGACATTATTGGTAACAGCAAAGAAAGCCAGACTAAGTAGTGCACGATGTCGGTATGTTTCTAACTTGATGGACGCCAGGAACGCACCGCGGGATAAGAATACATGCGCCGCAGGCTAGTAGATCGAACGATAATTTGGAAGTGTCGGCTGTCCGAAACTGTGAGATCTAGAACGCACGACGTATTGAAATATAAACCTTCATGATATACGAGCCCTTTCACGCGGAGCACGACATACGCCAAGAACACCAGGACAAAAGATGTATCGAACACATTCCACACCTGGAACCCAATTTAGCCGTGACATAAACTCAAAATGAACATGAGAGGATCACATTGGATACGTAAACTGGCAGACGGCACAGCAATGAGGAAAGACTCGTTTAGTCTGAGGTAGATACTCACTGCGCCAGCCATACTCCTGTGACGCCGAGTATTCTTGCAGCGTGAATGCGGCGGCGAACACAAGGAACACTGATTCCCATGCGGATATACTCTCTGTCTGTTGCGCTACTGGACGTTAGCTCGGCATCGGGTCCGAAAGTTCGACATACTGCGCAAGCAAAGCACGAAGGTCAGCGCAAGTATCGCGATACTCGAAAAATGCAGAATGTTCGAATAACAGGGCACCCTCAGTCTACATAGAGGATGAACAGAGGCAGGGAGTTAAAACTAACGATCCCAACCTATAATGATCAAGAAAAGGGGCTTTCTGGATATCATACACCTCGATGGCACGTTGTTTGTAGTTGTCCGCGACAAGAGACCTGTTTGCAGCAGTGGTAAATATGATTCGACCGGTGTATATACCATCGATAACACTTTGCACGATGGTGGACGCGAGGAAAGCCTTGGCTTGCGTTGCTATTGCCATCTACACCGACATATTTTGGCGAGACCGCAGTGGGAATAAATGGCACCGACCTCGAGCACGCTTTGTGAACTCTCGGTAGCTTCTTCGGAGCCAATCACCTGCTTAACCTCTTCCACGACATCAAGCGGCGCGCCGGCCAACGGATTCCAAAGCGTGGTCAGAACTGCAACCAGCTGGAGTTTGCTGGACCCAAAGTGGTTGAGAAGTTTCAAAGCAAGAATCTCACAAAGCATGGCTCGAGAGCACATGACACTTGAACAGGCCAACTCTGCTGCAGCCTGAGAGAGAAAGTAGGACCGAGCCACCATACAGGCAAACACGACGGCCATGTTCTGAAGTCGTGCATACTTTAATACCAGCGGTCGCACCACAGCAAAATTGACATCGGCTGCGGTGAGCTGCCTGTAGCGATACGTCGTCGAGAAAGTGTGGTGAAGGAGCGCGCGAACTCACTCCCAAGTAAGTGGGGTGTCTGTGGGAAGGTTTCGCATCAACGGTTGCAGGCCATATCTCCAGTAACTGCACGAACCTATGGAACTCTGCGAGCCGAGTCAGTGCGAGGAAAGAGTGGAAGAGGAAACATGACTAGGACTGACGGCAACGTCTTTCTTCAAATATGGTATCAATGGAAACACCTTGACGGTGGCCAAGAAATCCTGCGTTGGCGCGGCTTGGTCTCGGGTGAGTTGCTCCTCAAAGTCCATGTTTCGAGGAATGAACAACGCCAGTCAAGCCTCGTGGGTGTGATTAGTACAAAAGCCAGATGATGGTCGCTTGCCATATTAGATACAAGGAGCTACTTCGGTCCGCGCCAAATCAATCCATTGTTGTTTTCAAGAAGCCATTATTTATACCTTCGGTTCGCGCTCGTCTCTCCTTCATCTTTCCTTTCTCTCTCGCTCGAACCATGGGGTCCTGCTTTTCTCAGCCTGTCGATTTTGATTCTGAAGTCAATCTTTTCCATTTCGAGCTCCATCGCGCGGTCGGTAAGGGCGCTTTCGGAAAGGTAAGGGGTCGTCACACTACCTCCTGAAACGATCTGAAACGACACTTGACACTACTAATTGTTACTGTTGACTTCTTTAGGTCAGGGTAGTTGAGCATAAAAAGACCAAGGACGTATACGCACTCAAGTACATTGATAAATCGAAATGCGTTAAACAAAAGGCAGTGGCGAATATAATCCAAGAACGTCGTCTCCTAGAAGAGGTGAGTTGTGCCCGCTATCCTACGCTCTTTATTTATGTAGTATTTTCGTCGACGATCGTAGGTTGACCATCCATTCGTGGTGAATCTACGATACGCCTTTCAAGATGACGAGAACTGTTTTCTTGTTCTGGATCTCATGCTCGGAGGTGACCTGCGATGTGTGCTCTTTTCGTCGTGTTTTGTCGTGGCAGCACTCAGACAACTCTCCCCAGTCCATCTTGAGCGCAAGGGAAGCTTCTCCGAGCATGTCGTACGTTTCTGGGTTGCAGAACTCACATCCGCCCTGGTATATCTACACAAACGGAGGATCATCCACCGGTGCGCTTCGCTCTTCATTGCACAATTTCCGGTGATAGAACATCTCCTTCAGCGATATAAAGCCTGACAATGTTCTCCTCGATGCCCAAGGACATGCGCACATCACCGATTTCAACGTTGCGATTCATTATTCAGAACGGCGGTTACACACCAGCGTCGCTGGTAGTATGGCTTACATGGCTCCGGAGGTAATAGGAAGGAGGGGATATACCTGGTGTATAGATTGGTGGAGTCTCGGAATCACAGCATACGAACTTCTATTCAACTACCGACCATTCGATGGACGCACCGCTGAGAAGATGAAGAAGTCCATATTGAGCGACCCCTTGAAGCTCCCTGATGATGTGAGCGGGAAATGCAGTTCGCAAGGCGTCGAATTTATTCTGGGGGTAAGTACTGAACGTTTCTTCGGCCCAAACAGTCACGAGACGTGTTTCACAGCTTCTCGAACGCAATGTCAGCCAGCGCCTTGGTTGTAAACCTGGAGGTGCGGGCCTTCAGGAGATCAAAGATCACCCATGGATGTCGGGAGTGGATTGGAGCCATTTGAGCTCGAAATCAGCTCAGCCCCCATTCCTACCTGACGTCAGTGTCTCATTAAGTACCGTATGTGTGTGCAGTCGCTGACACACGCATAGTCGAAGAGGGCAAATTTTGATGTTACTCATGAACTCGACGAGTTCTTGATGGTGGAAAAACCGCTCACCCACTCGAAACGTAGAGCAGTTAACAACCTGGACAAGATGAAGCCCGAGTTTAGGCAACTGGAGGAAGAGTGAGCGTTTATATCTTAAACTTATAGATCCCATTCTTACTCACTTTCTCGAAGGTTTACTGTTTACGATTTCATGTCCTCGAAACGCAAATCATATTATCCTTACAATCAACCAGTCACGACCGTCACTCGCGCTTCTGAGTCACTCGAACAATATCAACTCCTTGCAACGCAATCGCAAACGAACACTATTCAGCCAACTGCCACGATCGCTGAGCGTACGTTAGCCGAACGCTCGCTTGCCGGATCACCAGTCCCGGAAGGTCGGGTAGACAACATACCTCTTGTCGCCACCTACTCAGGGTATCCTTGAGTAAGTTCGCTCGATTGCGTGAAGAACTGAGCGATTGGCAACGCCCCTTGTTTGAAGATATTAAATGCGGTCAATTCTTTCGTGTAATATTGCTTAAGAATCCATCGACATCTGCGTGCTCCTCAGAGCACGAATCCTTGACACTCAACTTCGGACGGTTTCGCTGTACTCTAATTGTGCAACTTGTTCGTCGTAATCAGGATCACGCTGTAATTCATTTTAAGCCTAATTGAGCACAGGTTGAAGTTGGGATAGTCGGCGTACGGATGATCAAGTGATCTTCGAGATGCGTGCGAGCTTGAACCGATCCCCCCAGGCAGTAACCTCTCTAGTAGCGATGCCAATAAGATTGAACGAAATTCCAACGATAGATGCTCTCTATCGAAGCGCGATCCTGCAGCCGCAGCCACAGCGGATCTACCCACCCAAGATCAGCACCTTGAATCGAGTGTCTCTTTAGTGAGTATGAGCTGGAACCGGATATTCGCACTGACGATTAACCATTCTGTCAATGAAAGCAAAGGAGACATCACCAAGCTCGAGGTAGATGCGATCGTGAATGCAGCGAATTCGGCCCTGCTAGGTGAGTCTCCTGGTACTTGCTTCGAATTCTCATAATGATCTTCGTTTGAAGGCGGTGGAGGAGGTGCAGACAAACTTGCACATTTTCTTCCTGTATTATAGCAACGCTCGTTCGCAGTCGATGGCGCTATCCATCGCGCCGCCGGCCCAAAGCTCTTGGAAGAATGTAGGCCTGGTGACGAATTTTGCGTCTCTCGTACCTTCTCATACACGAAATCCAGGTCGGCCGTTGGAAGGGTGCAAACCAGGAGACGCGAAGATAACTAGAGGATACGATCTTCCTGCGTACGTCGCTGATACCTCAAGGCCTCGCTGTCCGGCATCATATTTCATACCGTCGTTGGCAGAAAACATGTCATCCACACTGTCGGACCAATTTATTACTCTGCTGAAGTCGCGGACTGCGAGAAACTGCTCGGGTCTTGCTATCAACTGAGCTTGCAGTTGGCAGTAGCCAACGGCTGCGAAACCATCGTAAGCATAGAAGCTACGCCCGTCGACATTTGCGAACAGACTAAACGCAGGCTTTCCCTTCTATCTCTACTGGCTTGTTTGGCTATCCTATCAGAGACGCCACCGAAGTCGCACTGAGATCCGTTCGCGAATCATTGGAAAAAGAAGACGGCGAGAAGGTAGCATGATCATATGACACCTGCTGCGGCACTCACCTCACCCCACTGGGCAGTTAAAACGTGTAGTCTTCGTTGTTTTCAACGATAGGGACAAGGCTACTTACGAGTATGTGGCAATTCTGAAACCTAGGGCTACTGAGCGAAAATGACCCTTAGGGAACTCATCCCTCTCTACTTCCCGCCCACAGAGACGGGAAATATGGAAGGCTGAAAGCGATGACCCTGTGATGCGTTCAATCATTTTGGCTGCTATTCTATCCTATAACTTGGCAGTCCCTGGCAGGCATGCCTCGTGTTCTTGAGGTCACGTTCTCCTCTACTACATCCATCAATATATGTCAGGTCAGAATTCAAGTCGGTTGCACTGTATACCTATTTCGAAGTCGGGCCCACTCGACACGGTCACGGGTGGCTGTGTTGCTATTTGCCAGGCCTGATCGACCTCGTCGACATCCAACCGTACATCTGGCCCATCTGTATTTATCAACCCAACCAACTCACACAATCCTGGGCCTGCCATGATCAGGGAATCGGTGAACTGATGAAATAGCTAGGCAAACATGACAACTGTGTGCCACACACTTGATACTTTAACTTCGGCAGCCACCCCGCGATATCCCTTCCCACTGTTCGGCGGGCGCCCGACGGACGTGCAGACAGGCGGATAGACGGGACGCCGCTCTCCTCCACTGACAATGAACCGTTCCCCTTCTGGGGCTCAGTTCGGCATCGTGTCGACGATTTAGAACCCTCCTCACTGAACAGAACTGCCGACCTCATCAACGTGGGTTTGAGTACTTAGGTAGGGCATTCTCCTCGAATGTGGGCAGCGCTGACAAAAGTTGAGCAAAAGTCGAAGAAGATGCTTATTGTCAATCGTACCCCTGGACCAGCTGCCTGAGCAGATTCATCGATCCGGTATCACGAACCGGTTGCTGACACGAGGGGAGGCGCGAGGAGACGCGCGGGGAGGCGGTGGACGACGGTAGGGCACGAGGGAACGCCAGCCCCGCGCTCTATTTGGCACGCCAGCAGCATGGCATGGGGAAGGTGGTGAGTTGTGACCGCAGCTGCGTTGGGAATCGCTGCCGAGGCTACCCGTAACTTAGTACCGTTGTCTGACTATATCAGATGATCTATGCTCTAAGCTGTCGGATTTCATCATGTGGCAACTCGAACGACGTCAACCAAGGTCGACACAGCAACGGATGGTTCGTGGTGTCACGTGCACGAGAAATCCAGTTCTCTTAACCGAGCCGCCAGCGCGTTCCTCGACTCTGAAACAACAAGTGCGCGGCCCCCATGACCACCGATGCACATGCACCTCGAAGTGGGAGGTACATGCGTGTGCATCGGTGGTCATGGGGCCACACAATTGTCATATATAAATATGGATGGAAGACAGCCAGCAGGATGAGCGAACGTACGCCCTGGCGCCTTCTCATCTCCGGCCTGGAACATTTTGAGCATTCAAGATGGGGTTATTCTACAACATCTTCGTCGGGCTTTTCAGCGCCATAGGTATTTCTGGCATCTCACCTTGTTTCCATATACTCGCTCATGCATAGTCATTCCAAGGCGCGTTCCTTTTTGGGTGCGTCGAACAATCTTAAGGCATTGCTTCTTGGATAGTTGAACGGAACACTACTTCGTTTTTCCAGTTATGACAGGTATTTTTTGGGTGTTCTATCCGCACCCTGAGTAATGGTTGACGACGCAACACAGCGGTATTATATCTTCGGTTAAATCCCTCGATCAATTCACGACCTTCTTCCACAACCCAAGCAATGCTATGATCGGTGCAGTAGTCTCGACATTCAACGGTAAGGAAGTAATGCACTGTTCCTGACGTTGGTATTGACTTCAGTGCCCTCAGGTGGATGCTTTTTTGGAGCCATGGGTGCGGCCTGGTAGGTTGACGTCTTTCTTATAACAAGCAGTGCATTCATCGGAATAGGACCAATGACAAATGGGGACGTAAGAGGACCATCCAGGTAAGTGGTTTCTCCGACATTTGGTTTGAATTTGTTTAACGAATTTGTACTAGATTGGTGCTGTCTGGGCCCTATGGGGTTGCGCTATGCAGGCAGGCGCACCAAACATGGCGTGTTTGCTCGTTGGTCGCATCATCGCCGGTGTTGCAATTGGGTCAGTACTCCCCGTCTTACGGAAAAATGATCGCCAAATTCTTAATCGATACATCAGTATCCTGTCCATGACAGTACCGCTATACAACGTAGGCTTTCGGCTTGATTGTTTAATGATGAACGCTGACGTGAATGTCGATGCAGACGGAGATTGCCCCACCAAAGATCAGAGGTTTCATGGTTGGCCTGAACCAACAGATGCTCGGCATTGGATTTATTGTTGCAAATTGGGTGAGAGTGTCCTACCGTGGTCCACGTATATGATTAACAATGATCAGGTTGGGTATGGGTGCTCCTTCCTGAAGACTGATGTATCTTGGCGGCTTCCATTGGGTCTCCAGGCAGGTATTTGGTGATAATCCATGAAGTGCAAGGCTGTAATACCATTGCCCGCAGATGGTCCCGGCGGCTTTGCTTCTGATAGGCATCCAATTCTTGCCCTACAGCCCGGTATGTGACTAAACTTCGGCTGTTTGAAAAACTCACCCACCTGCAGCGCTGGTTACTTGAAATGAACCGCGACGACGAAGCTCGCGAGGTCGTCTACAAGCTTCATGGCACTGGCACCACAGAATCCAAAGATGCAGCAGACGAAGAGTTTACACAGATGCATGATCAAATCAAGGCTGATGCCATCGTCCGAAGTCGGAGTGTTAGCGATTTGTGGGCTAGTCCTGCAATGTTGCGCCGGACCCTGGTCGCCGTCGGCGTGCAGGTTTTCGGGCAATTTACCGGCATCAATGGTGGGTTCTTAATCGCAACAAACAATCTTTATTGTTATTTGATCTGCGACAAGTCATCAATTATTACGGGCCACAAATGTACGAAGCGTTAGGCCTGAACGCAAGTCAATCTCTTCTTGTTCAAGGGATATATGGCGCGATCGGCCCCATCGCAAACCTCTTGTATGTATCATCAACTATCTCGTTACTGTCGCTGACAAATGTCACTAGTTTCATCATCTTCATTCTGGATTGGATCGGCCGCAAGAAGCCCCTGATGTTCGGCGCCGGGTCCTTTGTGGTTTTGTTCAGTATCTTGGCTGCTTTAGTAGCATCATTCCCTCCCGCTGACCACCCGAATTTGGCTGCTCAAAAAGCTGCCATCGCGATGATCTTTATGACGAGCATCATCTTCTCGTTGAGCTTCGGACCTGTCAGCTGGGTGCTTGCATCGGAAGTCCGTCCAGTCGTAGTCAAGCTTCTTTTCTGCAGTCGTACTGACTGCGTTTGTCAGGTATTCCCCACGCGGACGCGATCCATCGGCACGAGCGTTGCCACGTGCGCGAACTGGTTGTTCAACGTGATCCTTTCCCAAGTGTCGCCGATCGGAATGGCTAACGGTGGCTGGAAATTTTACTTGCTCTTCGTGTGTCTGAACGCTATCGATTTGGTAATCATCGCGCTTTTCTTCCCCGAAACAAAGGGCGAGTCCTTCCAGTGTGTTTCGGGTGTCACATCGTTCTGACTTATTGTCCAGGTAAATCCTTGGAAGAAATGGCGGTCATCTTCGGGGATGAAGTAGATGCCAAGAAAGTGCTCTCCGAGCACAAAGCAGATCCCTTTATCAAAGCTTAAGTGGCCTCTATGGTGGTCATTAGCTTTACGTTTCAATTTCACTACGAGATGTTTGCTGGCGATAAAACCGTGGACTCGGCCAGCCACGGATAAGGAAATTTATTGAATGGCTCCATGACGATCAACGTACTTACATAATACATATTGCAACGTTTGACTTCATAAGATCGTTGCTCCGTGGCGTGCACACATCATCATACAGTTTTAATAGTTCGGGATGTACTACACCCTCGTCGCTTTACCCGTCGAGATACGGGAACACCTGTTGATCGTCCCACGAATCGAAGAAGAAAAAGACTGAGCTGACACTAGCTGTTGTACGAGGTACACCTGTGACGTCCCGCACGCTGCCTCACAAGGCGCCCCGCACAATTTTCGTGTCTGCCCTGTCGTCCTACCACGCCGGACAGCGTTCCCCGGGACGCCGTCCTCACCAAGGTCCTACGCTACTAGATATGCACCAGGGGCATCCTCGAGACGTACTTTCGACGGTGCGACCCCACGGGTGCGACTCGGTGGCGGCATCGTGTGACCGAGATCCGCCCTGCTGACTAAGGCTGTATAAGGCACACGGAGCGACGCCTGCAGCCTGAGTTGGAAGGGTAATCTGCTTGTCATGATCGCAGAGTATCCATCGCCGCAAGGACCTCGGACTGGTCAGGATTCTCGTGGAAGGACGGACACGGGGAAGGCAGTGGGAAGCGGCGAAGGCTGGAGGACAGAATCGAGGTCACTCCGGAAAAGACTGAGCTTAGAGCAGCCGTCAAGTGGACATCGCAGTATCTTACGAGGGAAAAGGGGTGTGTGCCTGACACGCAGACGTTGCTGATAGCGAGATAAACACCATGCTCGTTGCAGGTCGAATCGCGCGGTGTCCTGTGAGCACTGCACTACCGTGACATGTCCATGAAATGATGTATAACGATCCACAACATACACTAGTGCAGTGGTTTGCTAATGTCACATCTATGGATGTAAGAAAACAAGAATATGAGAGGTTAAAATTTTGGATGAAACATTATGCGCATGTGAAGAAAGCGATACCTGTGAGTTGAACTGAGCAGATCAAAGAAGTAAAGAGAAGAACGTTCCTTACAAAGCAATGAAACCTTGATACATGTCGAAGATTAAATATCGTCGATATCGACCTCTCCTTCGTCACCGAACTCGAATGTGCATTCACCGTCCTCTTCAGGAAATGTATCTGTCTCGTTGATTTTGGCGCTCTCTGGAAGTTCGCCATAAGCCTTCACTGTAGGGGCCTAAATCAGCGACATTTTGACAATGAGGGAGTCACTTACAATTTCTAGCTTCGTCTGCAGTGTACTTGACGATTACGTCTGCCTTGTCGTCTTGGAATTCGCGAAGGGAAAGTAGCACGATGTCTCCCTGGTTGATCCAGACCTGGAAAGTCGCTCCAGCGACCAGAAGAGATTGATAGAGAATTAGTGGGTACCTTCTTTCGCATCTTTCCTCTGATATGGGCCAATCGTTTCTGGCCGTCGAAACATTGGGCTTCTAGACGCCCGTTGCCGAGCATTTTCGTGACTTGGGCGTACTCTTGACCATCCTCACGGAAGACGAGCTCGCGCTTGTCGTCCTCGTTTTCGTTTTTTCCACGTCTGCGGTTCTTTCCACCCTAAGAGACAAGGTGAGTTGGGGAGCGATGAGCAAGGGCACACAGCAGGAGAGCGAACCTTTCCCTTGTTCTGAATACACGATCGCCATTAATTTTACGATAGACAAGAAAAGAAAAATGCGCACCTTGGGCATCCTGGGTCTCTAAGAAGGATCAACGAGCGATGTGGATGTCTCTGAGCAAGTAGTTGTTGACCCCGAAATCGGTTGTGGCGCACGCGTGGCGGTGCACCTGAGTAAGCCGACGGGCGCACGACGCACGAATGCGTACACCTCTCCTCGACTAACGAATGCGTCCCTCGTCCCTCGTCAGGGTGGCAAGGGCTACATCAGGACCAGCACCCTAGTGCTATAATGTCTTATAATATGTTATAATCAATTCTTTAAAATGATAAATTGATTATATGCCCTTATAATACCTTACACGGGATTATCGTGCTAGGGCACCGGTCCTGTAGATGCCTCTGGCTGGATGCTCACATCGTCGGATGCTGGACTAATTGAGGATTCACCCAGGCTCAGGGCACGCGGCTGAACGCCAAGTTGAACTCTAATCGCATCTTTGCGATAATTGACTCCTGTCACTGGTTTTCATATGCCCTCAAAAAGGTTTAACTTTCCGTGTCGTATGATAACACTCTGGAACAGAAACGTTCGCACGTGCATTAAGCGCCGGCGGATCTGTTGTGTCCGAGTACTAAAACACCACCTGCGACAATCGAGATAATAGAAGACGAGACCGTACTTGAAGCACGAGTATGGAGGAGGGTGGATATTCGCCATTCAGATTTCTGCGAGGCAACTGACAAACATCTAGCACGTGGTCAGAAACGCGCCCCCCGACAAGGATCAGGAAAGCAGGCCGATGGTGGAACGTCGTCTCTCCGGAACGAGTGGGAGGAGACAGAGGTCACGAGTCGGAAGTTGAGCTGCGAGGATACATGCGCCTCAAGTGCCTATACTTGCGTAGCGAATACAAGGCCAAGGTTTCTGACGAGAGTCAGGCGACTGCTCGATGGACTTGGCAGAGACATACCATTCTTGATGTATTCGCCGAAAGCGAGGGCCTTCTCTATCTCAGCCTCGCCTTTCAGGTTTCGGTTCTCTGTCCGAGAGTGATCGGCTTAACGTCATGTGGGGGGGAAGAACACACTTTGAAAGAGCATCCTCAGCTTTCCGTGAAAGTCGTAGCTGCACGAAAACAGCAGCGGTATGTGGATCAGCATGGCATGGCGACGAACAGGGTCTGACTGACGAAGGGTCGTAGTCGCGTCCAAGACGATGGAGATCCTTGTACAGGGCCAGAGCCCGCAGCCGCTGAGATACTCTCGTCGCCATGGAGAGCGAGAAGAGGGTACACGAATCAGGAAGGCTAAACCAGGCAATCGGATGCTTGACTGGCCGTGTCAGCAGAGGGTAAGTATGGGAACGGGAGGACCTCGCGAGGTGCATGTGACACATGGACAGGCCTGGGTATCAACTTGAAGTGCGAACGTGCCAGGTACGTCAACGTCGTGCCCTGGATAGATCTCGCCTTCCACGGGGTTAAAAACCCTACCTGGCCGATATGTGGCCCATCGCTCCCTGCTCCTCCCCGTCCGGCCATGACCAACCCCGGCGAACGGCTCTCCGAGCACGAGTCCTACTCCGAGAAGCCCAAAGACCAGCCCAATCTCGTCGTCCTCAACGAGCGTCGTCGCGCCGCTCTCGCCGAGATCGACAATGCCCCCTTCTCGTACGTCCTCTCCCGTCCTTTCCTCGTTCTCGCTCACCCTCTCCAGTTGGTTCCACGTCAAAGTCTGCTTGGTAGCAGGCGTCGGCTTCTTCACCGATGCGTGCGTTTTTCTCCTCGTCCCTCTTCAATCCGTCTGACCGTCCCCCAGCTATGACATCTTCGCCATCAGCATTGCTGCCACTATGCTCAACTATGTCTACGGACGAAACGGTATCTTACCTTTCCCCTCTCTCCGCATAGTCATCTCATTCCATTCCTCTAGCTGCCCTCTCTACTTGGCAGGCCACTGGTCTCAAGGCCGCCACCCCCGTCGGAAACCTGTTCGGTCAGATTATCTTCGGTTGGCTCGCCGATGTCCTCGGCCGCAAGCGCATGTGTAAGTCTCCGTTTCATTCTCTCGGTCCATCCGTCCTAAATACTCCCCGTACAGATGGTATCGAGCTCATGATCATGATCATCGCTACCTTCGGCCAGGCTCTGTCCGGCGAAGCTCCCGCTGTTGGTATCGTCGGTGCCCTCATCGTCTGGCGGTTTATTGTCCGTTCCTTCCTGATTCAGTCTGCCCGCGCTTGCTCATCCTCCTTCCTCAGATGGGCGTCGGCATCGGCGGTGATTACCCTTTGAGTGCCATCATCTCGTCCGAATTCGCTGCAACCCGCATCCGTGGCCGTCTCATGACCGCCGTGTTTGCCTTCCAGGGATGGGGTCAATTCAGTGCGTGTCTCGCTCAATCGCTGACTCGCCCTAACGATCCCTTCCCAAGCATCTTCCCTTGTTGGTATCATCGTCGTGGCTGCATACAAGGATGCCATCCTCGACTCCACCTTCCCCTGTGCTCTCCCCATCGACTACACTTGGCGTCTCCTTATTGGTCTTGGATGCGTTCCTGGCATCGTTGCTCTTTACTTCCGTCTTACCATTCCAGAGACTCCTCGTTTCACTATGGATATCGAGCGCAACGTGGACCAGGCTGCACAGGACATTGAGAACGTTCTCACTACCGGAAGATATATCGAAGATGACGAAATGATCGTATCCCAGCGCGTCAAGGCGCCTCGTGCAAGCCGTGCAGACTTTATTGCATACTTTTCGCAGTGGAAGAACGGCAAGGTTCTCCTCGGCACCGCGTACTCCTGGTTTGCGCTCGATGTGAGTCAAACGCCTTCGTCGCCATCTGTCCTGACGTATCTCTAGATCGCATTTTATGGTCTCGGTCTCAACAGCTCCGTCATCTTGCAGGCCATCAACTTCGGTGGCAGCCATGCCCCCAAAAGCACGCCCCTAAACGTCTACGAGACCCTCTACAACGTTTGTGTCGGAAACCTCATCCTCTCTGTTGCCGGTCTTATTCCTGGATATTGGGTGTCCTTCCTGTTCATCGACACCTGGGGTCGCAAGCCCATCCAGCTTATGGGTTTCTGTGTTCTTACTATCCTCTTCGTCATCATGGGTATGTCCCTCCCAGATTTCTACCGATCGCGACTCAGTTTTCGAAAGGCTTCGCTTACGACAAGCTGAACGCAACGACATCTGGCAAAAATGCCTTTGTTTTCCTCTACTGTCTTACCAACTTTTTCCAGAACTTTGGCCCTAACACAACGACCTTCGTTGTTCCCGGAGAGGCTTTCCCCACTCGTTATCGTTCGACTGCACACGGTATTTCCGCGGCAAGTGGCAAGCTCGGTGCTGTCATTGCGCAGCTAGGCTTCGGCCAGCTGGTCAACATCGGCGGCACGAACAAGTTTGTCAAGCACATGTAAGGATCGCCCGCTCTTTACACCCGATCGTCATTTAAGCGATTTACTCCATGCAGCATGGAAATCTTTGCCTTCTTCATGCTGACCGGCATTTTCTCCACGTTGCTCATCCCTGAGACCAAGCAAAAGACCCTCGAAGATCTCTCCAACGAAGACCAACGAACATACATCTCCGGTGCCATCACTGCCTAGAGGGCAGAAAGACCAAATAGAATGGGACACTTGTCGGAAGTGGTGGATTATATGTGCTCGAAACAAGTACCGTTGAAATATTATTGTGGTGATATGCGACGTTACTTATTCTCAAATCCGATGGACTATGCTTGTTCTCCGTTCTCAAATGCTGCAGCGTGACCTGTGTGCGCGCTGAGCAAGCTCGCTCTCCGCAGTGTGCGACCGCATTTCAGGTGAGATATGGGAACGCGCTGCCTTACAGGAATCGGGTACCCTAGCCCTTGAGACATTTCCCTGACACAACATTAATACGACCATGAGGCAGCATTGAATGCATCCGTTCAAAGGGCTGTTCCCAGAGCCAGACGAGCCTGGTATTGGAACATGGCAACCGAAACAGGCTGCTCAGTACATGAATAGATACTTTCCCGACTACAAAGATCTTGGCTTCTTTTTCTGATGCCCCTCAATCAGCTGACGTTCAAGGGAGTACAGCAATGCACTCACGTATGCGACGGCGTCCAAGTCGTACTTGATGCCGGCCTCGGCCAACTTGCGTTTGCGTTCCTCCTGACGCTTCATCAGCCGTTTTTCCGCACGCTGGATGCTCTCCTCCGTTCGCGGCTGAATGCCCAGTTCAGCTCGATGCAATCGTGCCCGCGCTGGCACTCACCTTGTTGTGTTGCAATCGGGCTATTCGATCTCTAGGGACCGCTCTCCATTTGCGGTTCGCGCAGACCCACAGCTGGGGATGGACTTCGTCCTTGGATATCACCTTGCACTTGAGTATGTGTCCCATGAGCAGGAAGTTGTCCATCGTCTCTGCCACGATCTGAGCGACCGAGGACGAGTCGAACTCGAGGAACGCGTAGTGTTTCGACTTGCCGGTCTGCGCACGCGGATCGTCAGAGCGAGCAAGAAAAAAAGACCAGCGACGGGCGCTCGGACCACTCACCTTTTTGTTTCGTGACACTCGCAGTCGCAAGACCTCGCCAAACTGCGAGAAGTACGCCCGGAGTTGGTCCTCGTAGAATCCGTGTGGCAGGCGGCTGATCACGACGACGCCTCGGTCGTGTTTCTTTGGGGTACGGTGAACGTGTGCGGGGCGAGCTGGGGAGGGGGACGTACTTGTTGGCGCTGGGCACGCTTCAGCTTTTTCTGTACCGTCGCATCGTCCTTGGCTACCGTGGGCAGTTTCTCGACGTCGATCGCATCGTCTAGAGTGACTTCCTCGTCGGAAGAGTCGTCGTCGGTGGAAAAGTGGTCGTCGTCCTCGATCATTTCTTGTGATCGACCTGGCAAGCCTGGCTTGGACAACACAACACAACACACCACCGTCACGGTGGGGACGTTCAGCCTCAGCAGGATGGTACCCAGATTCGCAATTCCACACTCGCTGTCGCAGGACGTAGAAATAACCACGCGCTCAGAGATTGTAGAACGAGCCGGGTTTATTCCCAGTGTTCCAGACGAAAGTACTCTCTCTCTCAAGCGTGATCTAGACTCCATGCTTCAACACACCTGGGCAGACGCCTTGGCGGCAAAACCCAGCCCGTCAAGTACGAAAAAGGCTCGCAGTGTTCGTCGCGACAGTGAAGATCGGCTCAGTAAGTATTGGTTCGTTGAGGAACGTTGGCTTTAGACGAACGTGCACCAGCATTTCGCCTCGTGTCCAGCGTCAAAGGTCTGCAGCGCATCTCTCTGAATCCAAAGCCAGCACCTCAGCCCACGTACGTGTCTATTCTACAGGCGCGCCACACGGCGTTTCACGCCATATGTTCCCTCCCCCAGATCGAGAGCGCCAGACGGCGAGGACGATGAGACGCAAGCTGAAACGCGGCGGATACGCTCGTTGTCCGTCGCGGTGGAGCCCGACTGTCTGGGACGTCACGCCGTTTTGACGAGGCGCAAGGTATACGCTGATAGAGAATGGGAGCGTTTGGTCGTCGCTGATCCGCCCCTTTCCGTAGGCTATTACGGTCGAGGCCAAGATGCCGCTCGCTGATGCGTCCTCTCTGCCTCCGTTTCTTGTCATCGAAGAGGCTCGTGCGAGCAAAACCGCCCAGCGAGGTCCGCGGGCTACCGAAAGTTTCGCAGCATCACCGCACGAGCCCCGGTCGTCCTGCATTGTCCTACCCGTGACGTCTGTTTCAAACAGGAGAGAAACGCCAAAAAAGAAACGTCAAAGGCCAGTTAGAGAACGGCCGCCCCCTGCTTTTTGGAGACCGTCACCCGAGCAGCGAGGAAAGTGTATGGGCTATGCGTTGGGCTATCCCTCAAGCTGGGCTTCTGATCGGCCATATGTGATGAAAAGGAGGATCGGGTAGCCCTCGACATGTCATGCTGTGCCTGACGTGCCCAGTAGAGTGACATCACCAATCATTTTACTGCACGACCGCCATCATGTCGCACGTCGTTCCCGACCTCCCTTACACCAACGATGCGCTAGAACCCTACATCATCTCAGAGATCATGAGGCTGCACCACGACAAGCATCACAAGGCGTACGTCGATGCCCTCAACTCCGCAGAGAACAATTATGCCCGAGCCACGACCCCTAAAGAGCGCATCGCCTTGCAGTCGGCCATTCGCTTCAACGGTGGTGGTCACATCAATCACTCCCTCTTCTGGAAGAACCTCGTGCCCGCCCCTGACGGCAAAAACGTCAAAGGCAACGGGGGCATTCTCAAGGACGGCCCCCTCAAAGACGCGGTCCAGCACGACTTTGGCTCCGTTGAGGACTTCTTCAAGGAATTCAATTCCACCACCGCGGCCATTCAGGGTTCTGGCTGGGGCTGGCTCGTACGCGTCATTCGCGCCGATGTGGACCCACTCTTTACACGCTTGTAGGGATGGAACCCGAAGACGAAGATCCTCGAAGTAGTCACCACGCCCAATCAGGATCCTCTCCTTAGTCACGTACCGATCATCGGCATTGACGTCTGGGAGCACGCGTATTATTTGCAGTACTTCAACGACCGGGGTGCGGTGCGCAGAATGCATCTCCCGTGAGACGCCAGATTGACCGACTCCACCTCGTTATCAGTACCTCAAGAATATTTGGAACGTCATCAACTGGGAGGAAGGCGAGAAGCGCTATAATGATGCCGTCTCCGGCTCCAAGTCGTAAAAAGGGTCAGCGAGGAGGGCCTTCCAGGACGAACTGTACTTGTATCGTATGGTATGGCTGTCGAGCAATTGCAAAATGCATGCATTTTTCGCGCTGTTGATATTCAGTGGGAGGTGGTGCTTGGAAATAGTTATGCACGGCCAATCTGATATATCCCAGAGCGGCCGAATCCCAAAAATGTGCGGAGAGACCGTGCACACCCGACTACTCGTTTCAATCGGGAAGGCGGCCTGGAGGGACACACTCGATCTGTCCCAGATACGAGATGAAGATCCCAGTGACTGGGTGTAACAGCAGCGTCGGCAAACGGGTCGTCCTGCGAGCGCTCCAGACGCGCCATACAGTCGTCGGCATCGACCTCATCGCCGAAGAGAACGCCGAGTTCCGCCACCGCCGACCTGACCAGCTTCGACGATACTCTGAAAGCACTGGCAGGATGCGACGCCGTCGTGCAGCTCACCGCGATTCACCAATCGCACGAATATAAAGTCGACGCGCACAACCGGTGAGACACATATATAGCTAGCGTTGCAGAACATAGCCCGACCTCTTTTGTTGCGTAGCAACGTGGTGATCAGCTACAACGTGTTGCGTGCCGCTGCAGAGGTGCGTCGCGCTCTATGCGGTGCTCAGTTGGAACTGCATGGGCACTAGGCATTCACAGCTCGGGATAAACCGCGTGGCGCAAGCGTCGTCCGCCAACGTGCTTCGTGCTGTCTTCAGCGTCGCACCGCAGTTCGGATACTTTTCGATCGACGAGCGTCATCCGACGCTCCCGGACGAACTCTAAGGGTTGTCGAAATTGTAAAGGTCCCTCGTCGCCTTGTAGTCAGTTCATTTACACACAATGCTTCGCAGGATTGCCGAGATGCAGGCCGACACGATCGTTCGGAGGTGCCCTACCATGCGCGTAGCTAGCCTTCGACTCCACTTTTCAGTCCCGACGAAGGCTGAGGCGCACCGGAAGGACAACGAGAAAACGAAGGGAAACCTGTGGAACTACGCGCAGGAGGACTCTGGTGCAGAGGCTTTCATAAGCACATTGACGGAGAATGATGAGTGGAGGGGGCATGACGTGTTCTCCATTGCTGCGCCCCGGATTGCAGTCAATATGGACTGGTTGGAGCTAAAGCAAAGATACTTTCCTGATGTTCCTGTGAGGGAAGGATGGGTAGAAGATGGAGGGTGCGGTTTCTTCGACCGCAGGAAGGCAGAACGCTTCTTCAGATGGGTCCATAATGATTATGCATAGCAAGTAAGGATCAAGGAAACAGCGCATGATACCAAAAGCTATGCCGGATGTAGGAAGGTTTGCAACTGTGCGAGCGTCAGGCTCGAGAACAAGTCTGACAAAAAGCACAGCCATACATATTCCTCATAGTGGTGCAATACTTCGCGAAGTTGCTTCCTCGAAATTTCTGCGCGGTAGAGAATTTCGTCGTCGGTTCGCTTCCCATCAAAGTACTGATTGATCCTGCGGTAAGAGCTGACAATGATGTTGTCAGGATTGTCTGAGAAGGGTGCTTACAACTCAAATCGCCTTGCAATGTGCTCGTCCTTGCCCTCCGACATCGCGGCAAGCCACTTGCGTTCCAACGGAGACGCAGTCCCCGGATCACTAATCATGGACGAAGATACCGTGTCCTCAGCAGTTCCCCATCCTACATTGTCCTCGTCAGATTCCTCGCTAAAGTCCTCGTCTCCTTCCTTGTCCACGAACGACCCGACGATCCCGCCACTGCTTAGCTCAGACTCAACAGAAGGAATGCGCCGGGTGTAGCGTCGCGCGCTCTTGGGAGACAGCGGTAACCACGGAACGCCCTGATTCCCGGGTCTCTTGTCCATGAACGACTCAGGCTCTAAGAGCTTGCTCTGTCTGCGCCCGCGGATGTGTCGAAAGCCTAGTCGCTCTATTTTTCGTTCGTGCGCCTCTCGGACGCGAATTTTGAGTTCCGATGTGGCGACGATTCGTACATGAAGGTGGAGATTGTATACGAGATCGTGTTTCAGCATCCAGAGCACGACGTCGTGGTACAGGGGGATGTGTTCCTTTGAACGAACGACAGCAGCAAAGAAGTGGTTGTCTGTTTGTTTGGAACTAGCCGCCGAGATGATGGCGAGGAGAGACGGAAGGGGTGGAACGATAGGTTGAGGAAACGCCGCTTTGAATTCTGCGGACAACTGAGACAACCTTGCGGGACAGACTGAGATAGAACATTCTCTGTAAGAATTGGTGCTCACGCACGCGTTATGAAATTTCGGAGAGAGGGTAAAGATGGTCTTTAAACCGCTGTGAACAACGTCCACAAGCTTTGCTCTTCTGTGATTGACAAGCCAACGAACTGTCGGAAATACTTCAGATTCCAGGTCCCAGTCCAACAGACTCGCCATATCTGCAAGCCTGTGAAACGTAACGTCTATAAGAGTGATCGATCAGAGTAGGCAAACATACGATAGAGTGACAGACGCAGTTTCGAGAAACTTGATTAGGCGGTCCGCATAATCCCTCTCATCAGGTCTTACATGTGGTCCTCTGAGATTTGTGAATGGATCAAGCGCATCATCGGCGTCGAGAAGTAGCAGGCTCTTCCACGGAGCTAGCGCAGGTAGACGCCAGCCCAAACCAAGATCGCGACCCCATATCCTCGCCTCGTCCTCGTCCTCCTGATGGTCTACGAAGTCGAGTTCGTACTCTTCCTCATTATGCAGAAGGTGATCCAGATAAGGAGGGAGCTGTAACTCCAATGGAAGGTTATTGAGCGTGATGCAAGCCATCGTGGTCGATTTGATAGATTCGAACAAGGTCTTCATAGCCGCTGCAATAGAGGAAACTTGGATAGCTTGTGAGAGGTATTCCGAGAAAGGCTCGCCTAACGCCGTCAGCTCACTGTGATAGAGATCTCACAAATCGATACCTTTAGCGATACATTCAGCCTCCAAAGCGCCCAGGACGTCACACTCTGCTTCCACAAAGTTGGAAAGTACTTGTTCTTGGAACAGTACCGCCGTGACCGTGAATGCAATTTGCTCATAGATCACATGGAAATATTTGGAAACATTGCCGTTTGCCGACGAGGATGGATCAGGTAAGTCCATCACCAGGACGAAATGAAACATGTTCAGCCACGAATTTATGCCCTGAGGCGCAGGCCGCAACTCCGCATTGACGGATCTATCAGATCTGTTATCATCACCATCACGATTTCGCGAGCCTCTTCCCCTGGAGCTTGATTTGCTCTTCTCTGACTTGAAGCGCCAAATGCCATCATCCTCCGCCGAGACCGGATGGCCGATAAACGCTAGTCCATCGATGACAAGTTCGAATTTCTGATGGCAGAGGGCTCTCTGCGGACATAGCATCTTGGATAGAAACTGCGCTGGATAGTCGAAGATGGTATGGTATTGATCGGGCACTGCACCTCCTTCATGTTCGTCGTCGAACGATTCTCCCTTGGAAGGAGAACTGCGACCGGACGAAGGAAGCTGTGCGGTTCTGGTGAAGGACCTCGCTCGGTCGCGTGCTCCGGACGGCATCTGCCACACGTAGTCGTCCGAGTACTGTGTCGGATCGCGGTGAACACGACTGGCTTCCTCGAATACCTCAGCGGCGCACGTGGATGTGGCGTTGTGATGCGCTGCTCTCCAAGGGTTATCTAGTTCCGGTCCACAGATATGTGGCAATGGACGTATGAACCTAAGTGATGACTGGGGTGTTGGGGGCCATCTGAAGACGAGGCTGGGCCCCTTTGCAGACGAGTTAACAAGTAAGAGGGAGAGGAGTGTCTCTGCCATTTGCCTGTTGAGAACCCCAAAGTCAGACGTTATGCAGGCAGAGCTAATGTTGGTTTCCTACTGCCACTGTGCTAGTTATTGCACAAGATGTAATGACGCTTTGGTGACGCTCGAAAAGGAAGTCCATGATCAAGCTTTAGACGGCAAACCTCAGTTAGTTGATGCCTGGTACTAGTATATCCCTCGACGTTGTCCCGCTGAAGACGAGTGTTTCGCTCGAAGTCGCTGTCTCACGGCCCGAGCATGAGGACCGGTGCACCCGAGTTGCATTCTGCCTCCATCCATGGTCACGGCTTGGCGGATGCATGTACGACCCGTGAGTACAACATGGTCGAGTTCTATCGCCCAGCTTGACTCGTGTAGGATCATCCAGGTCCTTGTCAAGTGCTTGCAAGACAACCACTTCTTCGTGGTGTACTACAACTCTCGGGGGGTCGGAAAGTCGACTGGCTGGCCCTCGTTCACCGGCATCGCTGAAGGCAGCGATCTGGAGGCCCTGGTTCAACACTTTCTAGCTGGACATCCCCAGGTTGACTCTGTAACCTTGATCGTGCGTCGCCCTCGAGCATGTCTGTATCCGACTGAATCGATTATCAGGGGTACTCTCATGGTTCGCTGATAGTGACGCTGCATCCCGTGTTACCGTCGCACGTCAAGACATCTTACATGCTGCTTTCGTATCCTCTTGGGCCGAGGAGCCTGTTGACCCTGTTCCATTCGAAAACTTACTCTTCGGCGCTCACGTCTCTGTTGCGTGATGGCCATACTCGGTTGCTCGTCGTCCACGGTGACCGAGACGACTTTACCCAATATGACGCTTGGACGGAGTCCCTGAAGACGACGGTGGGCGTCCAGGCGCAGCTCAAGGTGGTGACTGTGACTGGTGCTGGTCATTTCTGGCACACAGAAGCATCGAAAGCTGCACTGAAAGAGACGCTGGAGAACTGGCTTGTATGATGATTTACTTAGTATTTCAGGTACATACGGAGTCGTTTGTATTGAGTTTTCGGCTAGACCATGCCAGGGTCGGGATGACAATGACCGGTGTTTTGGATGCTGCCAAATGCGTCGTCGCGGTGCTGGACTTGTCTCGACCTTTTCAACGGCAGCTGCAACCAACCCTCACCTCGACCACATTTCTCATTTGCCACTACCGGTATATACATTTGTCTGTGTCTCCTTTTTCGGTTTCTTTTCTCCGCGTTGAACTCCAGGAGGGTGCGAGATGTCAGTCCTCGTCGTTCGTTTCAATCTCTTGCTGATCTCGCGCTGACGACGTCCCTAAGGCCTTTGCCCGACGAGAGACCACGTCAGAGCGTCGCCAATCTCATCGGCCGCTTTGAGCAGCAGGGAAAACGGCAAGCTTCGCCCGCTGCCCTCGTGGTTCCACGGAGCTCTAGCGTCTCGTCACAAGTAGCCGGTGATGCTGCGAAAGAAGAAATCAAGGAGAAGAGGGAGTGGCCGCCCAAACCCGTGGCGTCTGCCGATATTAAACCACCTGCAGCCATGCTCTCTGCTTCGCCTTCTTCCAGCACGTCCAAGCCTCCTGCCGTGAGCCCTCAGCCCATGCCCGACCCCGCTCCGCCAGTGGACATGCCTACCACGCCCGTGCCCACATCGCCCGAGCCGGTGACGTCGCCTCTCTCCAAAGGCAAAGCTGTCGCAGCTAGCAAGTCGACGTCTGCAATGGGAGCGCGACGGGCAGTAGCGTCTCCCAAAAAATCCCGCCCCCCGGTCGTACACAGTTCCTCTGCCAAGTCCCTGGTCAGCTCTCCACCCAAGGCGTCTCTCCAGACGTCCGTTTCGCAACCGATCAGATCTCAACACACCGGCCAGTCCGTCACGTCGAACCCTTCGACGACACGCCAATCGCGCTCAGTTCCTAGGACGGCACCGTCGACGCCGGCGCGCCCAAAGTCATCGGCGTCACATCACTCATCGGCTACCGTAAGACCGAAAACGCCGTCTTTTGGCTTGTTCGCTCCTACTGCGGCGTCTCTGGCGCGCTCTCGTAATGCACCTCCCCCGCCCCCGCCGCCCGTGAAGAAGATGACCCTGAGCAGCGACGCAGCTGAGCGGCTTAGCAAGCCTACGGCCGCATCGTTGTCTAAAGCGCGCTCCCCGGTCGTCCCTGCGGGCAGCCCCGCGAAAATGGCAAAATCCACGTCGACCGGCACTCACTTGTCGCCCCCTCGGGGACCGTCGAAAGTCAAGGTCGGGCGTACGGCCTCCGCGAAGCAGAAGGAGGCTGATACCAGGGAGGAAATCAAGTCTGACCGCCTCTCCATTTCCTCTGAGCCTCCCCGTGGCTCAGACCCTCTGGTGGTTGATCACGTGGAGAATGGGCATGAGTCAGGAGCGGCGGTGCTTTCAAACGTTGGATCACCAGAAGCCTCGCATGGTGGTCCAGAGGTCAGCGATGTAGCACACGATCTTGCACCCGAGGTAGAGGTGCGCTCGGATCCTGGGGTTCTCCCAGTTCAGCAAGTACCTGAACCTCTTGCTGAGAATGATACCCATCAAGCTGTCGTAGGGGCACCTGCAGAGGTAGCATCTGAACCTGAATCTGACCAGGTTCACGGAGAAGCGCATGAAGGCTCGGTTCCCGAGCACGCCGACCTGCTCGCTGGCGATGTCGTCGGTAATGGGAACGGTATCAAAGCCGAACTCGCGGCGTCTGGCAACGAGATCGAAGATATTGTTAACCTCCTCGAAGGCACCAAGCCGCGTCCACAGAGCATCGTTAGCATTCCTGACGAACACGAGGGCGAGTACTGATTACGGTCCTCGCCCTATTTCTTGTTCCTGTAGATGGCTCAGTTCCGCATAAATTTGCCTGTGCATACCGCCGGTGGTCAGTCTCGTTGTCAGCCACGGTGGTACATCTGACGAATATCGCTGACTTGTTGCAGGTCGCACCATCAGTTCAGTCTTTTCACAACTACGGTCGTTTAGTTCCGCGTTGGCGTCTGCTGCGGTTCCAGCCTTGTCTATGTTATTTTTCTCTTTGGTCTTTTTCTCGCTCGAGATTGCTTTACCCCGTCAGCTTTCGTCTCCATCACAACATATCATCTTGGGCTTTGGAGATCACTCGAATTTACGTGTATATTTCCATTCCCAAGTACATCTCATAGCACTCTACATTGGAACACTGGTTGACGTATACCCGATCGACAACTATCAGAATTACATGAATGGGCAAGGAAAGGTAAGGTGCACGATGTACTGCGGTATAGATTCATCGATAGCGAGCTGGATCATAACAAAAACATTGAAAAATACATTTGGCAAAGCAAGGGGGATCTTTAGGCACGGCGTGCTCGTTTGGACATGGTGGCAAGCTTCTTGAGAGTGAGGCGACGTCGGTTGGGCACTGGGCCGACGCCCTCTTCCCTCATTCTCTAATGACCTGGTGTCAGGCGCGCTGAAGCCAATAAAGGGGATGTCTCACCTTGAGTTCAAAGAAACACATCTGGAAACGTTTCTTTCCTGGTTTCAGCTCAGCCTAAACAAGAGTAAGCCTGAGCGTCGAGGCAATTGAGGACAATACCCACCGACTCGACAAGATAAAGTCCATCATATCTGTACCTGCAAACAAACGTGAGTTCCTGCAGTCGCAAAAGTCGGTAAATGCCCTCACCCTGAGGCCGGAGAGTAAAAGCTAGACTTATTTCTGCCTCGTATCACTCGTACAGGCCGCCTCGTTTCGTGGGATATCTGGGGGAATGTGAGGGACGAGCATGTGTGATTTGTGGTGGAACCTTAGACTACCTTTAGCGCTCTGTTTCGAGGATCATCGAATGACTGGTGTGCAACTTGCTCCTGAAGGACGTCAGTGGCGCGGACATTATTGACAAAGAAGCGACGTACTCCACTAGAATTCTGTCCTCCTAGTAGCCGGGGCTCAGATGACGATTCGCGACATCGCGGAGAACATACCTGAGCCTACGTACGTACTATGAGCGGCGATCAGGACGCATGGTACTGGAAAGCATCGAATTGACGTACATCGTCTCTCCCCTGTCGTCGTTGTCCTCATACCCTCCAGAGAGGCAAATCGAGAATGCGCCACCTTGCGGGGCGGAGTCACCGTGGATTCCCGCCTGACTCTGGCCGTGGACGCCAGCTTTCATAAGCTCGTCCCTGGAGAGGCCGTGAGGGTGAGTCGGGAGCGAGATGGTATGGCGCGTGTGACCGACCTGTTCTTGAAGGTGGCGCCTACACGCACGCCAGGAATGTGTCCGTACGTTTTCGGATCTCTGAGTGCGTTGAGGATACGTCGTGAACGTCGTTGAAGAGTACTCACGCGGACATGTGGTTGATAGCAAGACGCGTCTCTACGCGATAATTACTATTTAAACAGAGGCTGTGCTGCGTCACGTGAGTCGCGGACCGGTCCCGCAGGGCAAGCAAACTGATCTTGCAACTCCAAAGCAAGCTTACTGTAATGACGACGGTAAGTGAACAAGCCGCGCGAACGTCGCAGAATTTTCTCGTGTCATTTTTATAGGTGGGAGATCTTCGAATTATGACTCAGACAACGGCATCTAATTATAGCACACATAGGCGCATTTCTTTCTCACCGAACGCATCAACCCTCTTGGTTTCCACAAAGCCGAGCCGTTCAAACAACTTGGTGCTCGATCCATTTTCCCGCCCTATACGTACCACCAGATGTTCTGGTCGTATCGGAAAGGGCAAGGGCGGCTCAGGCACGTCCTGTAGCGGCAGGCTCGCGAACAACGCCGGCAATCCAGTCACATATGTCAGCGTGAGCCTCAGCGCCTCGAGTGCAAAGCCTTGACCTCGATAGCTTTCCTCTGGGGATGACGCAACCAGAAGTTGTTTAGCCATCTGAGTTAAAGAGACCACCGGCACGCACACCTGCAATCATCACGCCGATCTCCGTCTCGAAGTCCTCGCTGCTGGGATCCCCTTTGAGAAAAACGTTTACATCGCCGACCATCGGAAGGGACGCAATGGAACCCTCTCCGTTCGCGAGGACGATAAACGTTAACTCTGACAAACGATGTGAATATCGGCCTAAATAAATTCGGTGCAGCATACTGTCATCGTCTTCTCGCCAGTGCTCTGCACAGGTTAGCCTGTCGTGCGAATGACTCAGAATCGTGACCGACGTACTTTCCATCTCGTAAACTTGTTCCAGGGTGAGAGGATCAGTGCCAGTATCTTTGAGAAGCCCTGGATCGGTCATCCAACGGTAGTACGTCTGTTGCGGTCGTGCGAGTTGGTGGCAAGCATAACAGTATGACGGTGACATACCTTGACATGATCTGGAGTGGATGGGACCAGTACCACGCGCTGTCCCCGCAGTACCGCCGCTGTGTGCATACGCACGAAGTTGAGCAGTCTGGTCTAAGGTTCGGGCCGACGGGGAGGAGACAGGAGAGTTTCCTTTCTCGTCGCCGTTAGCCGGCGGCACGGGTTGTGGCCTCTCCTGCCAAACAGACACTCCTCCAGCACTCTCTCAGAGGTCTTTCTCAATCATCCTCATTGTATTCATCACCGTTCTTCTGTCTCGACATGGTTCTCGGTCGATTCGTCCACTATGCTGCTGATGCCATCTTGGTGTCGACGGTCATTGCTGGTATTCGGCGTTCCAGCGGGTTCACGTGAGTCTCATTTGCTCTCTTTTCATTCACTCGTGTTGACCCACTTGAGCCTAGCGTCGAGACCAGCAGGATCTCAGACCCCACCATCCGTTCCCTAGCCGAGCGTTTTCTTGGTGTAGGAGAAACCATATTCGACATGGCACAGGCAAGCGCAATAAACAGCGAATACTTCAAGAAGGATTCGAGAAGGTAGCCGGACGACCTTGGACTGCCTTGTGGTATAGGGGATGACGGTGTCTCTCTACTGCCAGTCTCCAGTGTGGCGGTGGGAAGCAGTCTGTGCCAGTGGGACGTTGCTTCTGGACTTTCCCTGTAATTTATTTCGGCCAGCCAGCTGACGTGCGTTTTTCATTATTCTGTCTACTGCTAGAAAACGGCGACGCCGATAGCTAAGAACACGAATGTCCCTCGTGGGCTCACTTGCCCACGTCGTCCAAGCCTCGTTGGGCACAGCTTGACACGAACGCTCTGTTTTGGAGCATTCCTTTCGCGTGCGCTCTCTGAAGTAGACTGTCCTTCCGAATGGTTCGCCAGTGCTTGGTTGTGGCACTGATCCGACACCCTCAATATGTTGGGGCGGCGCGTGCCTTATCAACTCGCCTGGATAGAACGCCCGAATGTTCTCTTGGTATGTAATCGACCAGGTACGGCGTCGGTAAGGTTCTTCGGCGACTACGCCCGGAAAAGACCCGACTTCTTGACAATTGTGAGAGCCGCACTTGCGTGGTCCTCGACAAATCGGTGCATTACCCTGAAAAAAAAAAACAGGAGAGTGAATGACAGGCGGGCCATCCACTGGTTGGGTCAAGGTGGATACGCTGGAGGGGCCAGAACAGCCTACGACCAGGTGGTACACGTGGGCCAGGTTTTGCGTACGTCTACGCCTTCAATATGACTTGCTGTACGGTAGCTTGATCGACTTACCACACGACCAATATTGATTACTTAATCAGTGCTGCACCGAACTGCTTCATTGACACTGAGTGCAATCACCACCGCCTCGGTAGCCTTAAGAGCAGGCCACAGGGCCTGATTTCAGGGCATACTATGCTCTCAAAGCCACCACAGCAGCCCCGTGCGGTCCCCCAACCACCTCGCCCACCGCGTCAAGGTACCCTCCGACTCGTGCGCCACGAACCAACGGTGACTGACATAGGCTTCCACTCAGGCCAACAGACGGTGTTCGCGAGATTACAGTCGCTGTTTCCCGCGTCGCCGGGGGCGGCGGCTGTAGCGTCGTTTCCCCAGAATGACCTCGTATTCCCTTCGCCCAAGCTCCACTCTTCGCGGAAGCATCCCAAATTTCTCAAGATTAGGATATTGACATGGAACATGCACGACTCGCTGCCCAAGGTACGCCAGACGTCGTGCTCATGAACTGGACTGTACGGGCGCGCAGGGCGACTTGGAAGAGCTGCTGGGTGCCGTTCCCCCGCACGGCCATCAGAGGCACGGCCAAGACGACTCGCCGACCTTTCCCGTGCTATCCGCAGAGCCCATGCATCCATACCACCTGGTTATCGTGTGAGTCATTTCACTCCGTCGCTGTCACATCCCAGCTGATCCCAATATGAAGAGCAGGGCAGGAGTGCCCAAGCTCTTCAGGTAACGTCGTTGGTTTATGCACTGTCCATAATCACGTATGGTTCCACAGGTATACCCATGGGGCTCGGTGCTGGCATCAAGCTCGGAGTACCCGATAAGGAGAAAGACAGAGACAAGAGCGACGACAAGGACCACGAGAAACTCTACCATTTGCAGAGCCTGAAACGCAAGGACAAGGAACGCGACGAGGCCGCCCGAGGGTGGAAAAGCTCCGACGATCTTCCGGATGAATTTGTAGTCGACTTCAATCACTCTGGGTGGACGCCTATGCTCGAACACTGGCTGTGTCATCGGACACAAGCGAATCCGCTGATACAGGCGGATCATGTGCTCAAAGACATCACTAGCTCTCCGAAGCGCCATTCGCTGCATCGTCGTGTGACTGTCAAAGAGTCCGAAATGGGGCCCTACGTACCTCTAGTGAAAGAGCGAATGATGGGACTATACCTTTCGGTTTACATTCACAGAGACTTGCGCGGCCTAGTCGAAGGCAGGTCAAGGGCTATATGGTAGTGTCGCCCGCTCACTGTCCTTGCAGGATTCTCGAAATCAGCTGTAACTGCCGGTTTGATTGGTGGACGCGTCGGTAACAAAGGAGGCGTTGGTATCAGCCTCAAAATCGATGGTTCCACTTTCTTGTTCTTGAACGCCCACCTGGCTGGTATGTGGCGCGCCACTACAGTGATGCGTGCCTTTCGTAACCACAGGATGTTTGCAGCGCACGAGGGCAAAGTTCATCACCGTCTCGCGAATCTTGCGAAGATCAAGGTCGATTTGTTCATCATGTCTTGCGATGCTAGTTGACCTATTTTTAGTCCGAGCTTGCAGTGGACGATTTTCTGCAGCCCAATGACCCCAGAGTGTTGAGAGAAGGTGATGAGACGTGGACGACCCCCTGAAATAACGTGATCTTACCTTCCGTCAGACATCACGGACCGATTCGACTATACCTTCCTGTGTGGCGACCTAAATTTCCGATTGGATATCACTAGGTTGCATGCGGATTGGCTCATTTCTAGACATGGCAAGTGTGCGATTCTTTGATCGTCTACGACTTGGCTAAGTATAGTCATCCACAGATTATGCTCAGGCATTTGCATTCGATCAACTGAAACGGCAAATGGAGACAAATTCAGCATTCTCTGGCTTCCGAGAAGCGCCTATCAACTTTCCTCCGACCTTCAAGTACGATGTGGCGAGCCGGTCCAAAACAAAGCGACGCCGTAGCAGGCGTTCTCCCATAGATGGTAATGAAACTGAGAGAGAGGTTGGTGAAGAGGAAGAGAACGGCGACGACATTGAGGGCGAATCACGTTCGCTAGCGTCGTCCGGGTGGACGATGCACTCCAAGGGTGTTGCGTCAGAACCTGATGACGACGATTTCTTCAACACGTTCGCTCCGAATTCGACTGTAGGCGACGGTCGTGTGCCTTTGGCTATAGCCGCTCAGAAAGCGAAAGCAAGGTGGAAGGCACTTCTCTCACCTGCCGTCGCGAGATCGCCTCCAGCATGGTTGCGGAACAAACTCAATCTGCAGGAGACCGCATCCAGATCTAAATCTCCAGATATCGTCGAAAACCCGCCATCGTCAGGACCTTCGACCGAAGATATTCCATCTAGTCCTATTGAACTTCCACCGGAAGCCAGCGGACTATTGGAACCGCCTAATACACAGCGCATTTTCATTCCTCGGCGGTCATCACGAGGATTTTCTACCAAATCTGTTCCTTCGACGCCCGTCGAGGCCCATCACAATGACGATGACATTGCTGTTTACGATTCTTCTCACAAACAGCGGGTCCCTAGTTGGTTGGTTTACTTCCCAGCGAAATCGACTGATTGGTTGAACTGAGATGATTGCAGGTGCGACCGCATTCTGTGGAAGTCAACCGTCAAACCTGATGACGTGGAACAAGATGTTGCGGAAATGAGACAACGGACTCGAGTCGGTACTCTAATCTCCCAAGCCATGCGTCCTTTCTCAGTTAGAGTTCGTCGCGATTCGGGAGGTTCGCCAAACTCCGCTGAACTTGGTAAGCAAGACTACTTTAGTCGGCCAGTGGCGAGGACTTCTACGAGCAGTCGGCCGCTATCGTTGAGCATACCCAAGCCACCTTGGATTCCCGCTCGGAACAGATCGACAGAAAGCGTCGGTCAGGGACAAGATGATGGCTACATCGCGCTACGGCCTCCAACCCAAGGCTCTGATGACTCTACGCGCTCCTCGTCTATGGACGTTCCGTCAGCCCATAGGTCTTCAGGGCTGACTTCTGGTTCCCCGTCGCTACCGTCGGTGTCAGTGGCTCAGGGCGATGCCAGTCTGCCAGAGTGTCCACCTGCCGTTCCTCCCATAGATCCCACCCCGACGCCGCCAGCGTCGACGCGGTGGCGCTTCTTTCCCTTTCGTAGAGACACCTTTCAAAGTGTCGCTACCCAGGAGTCTACTGTTTCAACGGTCAACCTTGTGCCACATCCCGCCAAAGGTGATGTCATTTGTCTCAAGTACAGCAGCCTGGATGACCGAGAAATGCGTCTCCTGGAGGGTCGCAGTGATCACCGACCTGTCATTGGGTCTTATGCTGTATACCTATGACTATTCTCATTATGTGGTCGCCCCCCGTATGCCTTTCATCCCTTCGAATTCATATTGTAGACACGGACTTCGTTGTTGATACCTCAAGTGACTTTACTGTATGTTAATCAATGTGGACTTGGCGGTTTGTTACACTCATTAGACCTACCTATATACAACAATACACTTTCTTGGCTCATTTTTTCTGGAAGTCTCGTCAACCAGTTATCACAGGTACATATAACAGTGCAGTATGGATCTAAGAGGAGATAGTGACCTCGACCTCCACACCAGGTTCCAAGCTAATGGAGGTCTGAGAAATTGATGTCAGGGTATTATCGACCACGGTGAACATTTCTCCTCACGATTTGCTTTACGATCTCGCTCGAAGAGTGAAGATCGATGAGACGCTTGTGAATCTTGAGTTCGTAACGGTCCCAGGTCTTTGAACCTTCACCACACGGCTAGAGAGCGGAACGTAAGTAATAGGACGCACGAGTCGATCGAGGTACATACCGTCTTACGGGTAGTGATCTTGAGTACTTTGGTGGGGAGACGGACGGGGCCTTTGACGCGAAGTTGCTTGTCCTTGGCGCGGTTGATGAGGTCCGCCGAGACTAGCGAGGGTCGCATGAGACGGGGAGAGCGATGGACGAGAAGGACATGACTACACTTACACTTTTCCAAGTTGCGGACGTTGCTGCTCGTAAGGGTGATGCGGATTTTGTGTATTTTGGCGGCGGGGACGGCGCCGGCTGCGTCGTATGCTTTCTCGTCCTTGGCGACGTAACTCATTCTGGATGGCTAGGACGTAGGTTTGCGAATGAGTCAGAAGGTGACTAGGACGACGGGTGAGTAAAGACAAAGCGTAGTACGTTGGCACGCACCCAAGGTTTTGTGTTGACGGTTAGATCAAGATTAAGGTTCAGCACTATACTCTCGGTCGGCGAGCGCCGATATTAGCTAATGGGTTACCCACGTGACGATCGGTCTTTCGACAGCGACAGTCATGCAAGGGAAGTCGGGTCCGCCGATCCTTGCGACGGACGCGCTCATTTATCATCAGGATTCAACAAGTACTATCCCCCGGACTACGACGGCGAGAAACACAAGAGTCTGAATGCATACAGAGGTCCGTCGTCGAGCTTCGTGCGGGTAACGAGTAGACTCATCTCCGTAGGCAAACATGCCTTGGGCGATCGGGCCAGGAAACTCGACAGGGGGATTCTAATCACTCGTTTCGAGCTTCCTTTCAACATCTGGTGGTACGTGTTCCATCCCCCGTCCATATCCTCGCGCCAATTCGTCCGCAGTGGGTCCTGCAATAACCACATAGGCATGGGTGTGCGCTACAACGCCGAGAAGAAGAAAGTGGGGGCATACTATTCCACCCCAATCTATTCCTTTCGATGCAAGTGCCACCTGTGTGACGGGTGGTTCGAAATTCAGACCGATCCAAAGGCGGGTAGTCCAATTTTCGTGTGCGGGTCGCGTGTACTCACGCCCTGTGTAGAATACCCGTTACGTCGTCGTCTCTGGTGCGAGACAAAAGGACGAGGAATGGAACCCAGAGGAGAACGGTGGTTTCGCGATACACGGTTCGCGCTCTCTTTCTCGTGCCTTGTTTTGATCCTGACATCGAGTTATGTACAGACACAGACGCCAACGCCGGTCCCGTCGATCCGCTTGCCGCGCTCGAGAAGTCGACAACGGCCCAAGACTTGATGAATAAGGTCCAGATACCACGACTCGAATCGTTGCAGGGGGTGTCCGATCGGTACAATGGCGATCCGTACACACTGTCGTCCCTCGTGCGCAAGCGCTTTCGGGCGGAGAAGAAGATCGATGCCGAAAAGCGTGCGGCCGACGATCAGCTCAAGGGTCGGTATGGGTTGCCGGAGACGCTTCAGCTCGCTGCGGAAGATGACGAGTCAAAGAGTGCAGCGCGGGAGGAGTGGGAGAGGGGCAGGAGAGAACTCGAAGCGCAAACCAGCATCCGAAGAGCGAGGCTGCAGAGCACTGCTGTCCCTTTGTTGTCGATGCGTTCGTCACAAGGTCGCGACCCCCTTACTTCGTTGAAGGCACGGGTGCTTGGCAATACTCACCATACTCGTAGCTTGAAGCCCCCAGATGTGTTGAAGTAAGGTAAACGGTAGCATTATTTGTTTAGTAAATGTCGCTTCCCTCGTGCTTTATACACGCAGTGTACCCAGCTCGAGTTACCCATCCATTAAAGACCGAGGTCTGAGCAAGAATACGCGATAGCAGAGTAAAACAACATTAGGAATACAGAGCAATGACACATAAACCAAGAAGAGAACCGTAGGATAACAGGGGGTGCCACGAGCCAGTTTAGATAGGAGACGAGTAATTCGTCTCGGACGTCGAAAGGAACATTGAGTATATCCAGCATAAAGATGGAAGCAAATAAATAGTCGGAACACAAACCGAGAGACTATGAAGTGAAAATGGCCCACGGTTGGTCCAGTGTAGGCATCTGACCCTCCCATTTCCAGTCACTGGCTTGATAGTACGCCGACTCCCCTCCGTCGATCTCTCTTAGAGATCCAAGTCGGAGTGGATCAGAGAGTTCGTCGATTTTGCTTTTATCAGGCGATCCAGTACTGCCCAACGAGTCACCTTCAGAACCAGACTCTGGGCTAGGGTTGGTTTCAGACGAAGGGACAAGATCGGGCGTAGGCGCCTTGGAATCGTTATCCTCGTCCTCCAGAGTGGTAAACGAAGAAAGATCGATAAACTCCAGGAATGCATCGTTGGCGGGACCCATGTGAGGCGAGAGTGCAGTAGGTGGTGGACCATCCCCACTTCCGTGTACAGAGAGCGCAGCAGCTGTTGCGGCTGCGTCTGCAGGTTCCTGGGCTACACCCGCTAAAATCTGATCTAGCGTGGAAGCGATGTCATGATTAATTTCGTTGTCCGTAGACGCAGTCATGGCGAACAGTTCCTTCATGCAGTCGAAGAACGCAGCGGTGTCTTCGTCAGTCTTGATATTTTCTAATTCCTGCTGTTTCTTGACAAGGGCCTCGCTCGGCTCACCCTCCCATTCTGTCTTCGCCTTCTTCGGTGAGGGCGCGTTGCTTGCTTCAGCTTCTGAAGGCGCAACGCTGGTGAAGGTCGTGGCGATGTCCTCCTCAGGTGGACGTTTGACTCCAGCAACAGAAGAAGGCGCCATTTCTGGTGTAGCAGGACCCTTGCTCGCAGTCGACATCTTCCGGTTGGCCCGAGTCGGGGCCTTGGGCTTGGGAGCCGCTTTTGCTGGAGGAGACTTCGGGGTTTGTGGTGAACTGGTAGTAGGTTGGGGTGTAGGGGCACTTGTAGCTGGGGTAGACGACGTAGCAGGGACCGTAGGAGGTGGAGTAGGGGATGCAAAAGCGGAGGGTGGCGGAGCCGATGGACTGGGTGGTAACAGACCTTTCTTGGCTTGTGGCAATGATTGTTGTTGGTGGGAAGGCAGTTGAGTCTGGTGTTGATTATGTTGCGACTGCGATAGGGGTGGATTGGGGAGCTGAAGCTGGGGTTGTGAAGGGGCCGGTTGCTGGGGAGTGACAGAAGCTGGACGCCCATTGCTTTGTGATGCAGGAGGAACTACCTGGGATATATTTTGCATCGGCACCGAAATGGACGCCGCGGGATTCAAGCGAGCAGGAGTAGATGAAAGTGAGGGCTGTTGTTGAGAATTTGCAGCAGCAGCAGCAGATTTAATCATGCGCCAGCGATTCTCAAACTCATCGTTGAGCCTATGAATCTGCACCTGCATGTTACGTAGAGTCATGGGGTTGATGATGAACTGTGCACTGGATAACAGTTGCCGTTGCCTCCCCACCGTCAGCACCTAACAGAGTGACAAAGGTGAGTATGACTAAGATAAAAGGACAAAGAGACTCACAATAGCGACGTATTTACGGAGTAGCTCCTCGTTTTTAAAGACTGCGAGATATAATGGCAATCTTGCATCGAGGTCCACTGACATTTTGTACACTTGATCCAGGAGCTGAGCGTAATCCTGCCGCTGCTCCTCCGGGACGGGTGCGGGAGTAATTGCGGGGACTCCTTGAAGAGCGTAAGTGGTGATAAAACAGATTCTGAAAGCTCACTACGTTGTTGAAACACTTGCTTGATGTGACTTATCGCTAACATCGCTTGCTGGATCTGTTCCTGCGTCGGGAGTAACTGCCTCTGAAGTGCACTTTCCGAAATCAGGGATCCATTCGCCATCTTGGTTTCTCCCGCCGTACCGACCATCGAACTCATACCCGTGGCCATGGCTTGAGGAGGTCGTTGAACGACAGACTGTAAACCGCCTTGCTCATGGATGCTAGGTAAAGAAGACTGTCCGTTCGTCATATTCAGTTGCTCTTGTCCAGCGGCCTTTCGCTGCGCTGCCAGCTGTGCTTGTTGCTGATAAAGTTTTCCAAGCTCTGAACGATGACGTTCTACAAAGGCAATTACGTGCTCGGGAACACGTTGCGCACGCATGTCTTGGGCAGACATAAATGTGTATCGCATTGCTGTCGCGATAACCTGCTGCTGGCTTGGTCGAGGAGGATTTGGAGCCATCTCTGGAGGATTCGCAGCGCCAGGTGTTGCATTGTTGCCCATGGGAGGAGGACCTGGATTCATTGGGTGCATCGGCTGTTGCGGCGATCCCGTCGTCCGATTTTTGACGGTCAGAATGTATGCGCTCTCAAAGTGCTGAAGGCACTGCTCGTAGGTGTTCTGTAGCTGCTGAGCGATGCCAGGCCCGCACTGAGCTGGCTCTGTGTCCGTCCCAGGGAACTGAATGAAGCCCAGACGGCCGCCAATGACAGCCCACATATCTCGCTGAGTCACCTATTTGGGTTTAGGATCGAGCTTCAGATAATTCTGTAGCAGGATAACTCACCGATGCCGCACCACCTTCATGCATGACTTGAACGTGCAATTCGTGCAAATCTACCGCCCTATTCTCCCCTATCTGGAGGTCAAAGCGTGGTTTGATATTCTGACTTCGGCAGAACTGCGTATACGTGGACTCGAAGCGCTGTCTGTCCAATGGCATGATACCCACTGCCTGCCGCGTCTGCTCAGAAACCTTTTGTCTGCCTTGGGCCGAGAAATTTCCCGGATTAGGAGACATATTATTCGGTAGTGGACCAGGAAGTTGGTGGGGCGTACCCCCAGTCCGAGAAGGGATGGAATTTGGCCGTCCAATCGGCGTAGACTGAACGGGAAGCTGCTGGTTAAGAGGACCTTGGTTCTGAGCGGGCACCGGAGATGGGCCATTTCCAGGAGGAGTGAACTTGTACGAAGCCGCAACACGATCATTGGCAGTACCATAACCAGGTTGCACTGGTGTGGTAGACGCCGACGACGACTGAGGCTGCTGGGAAGCGGAATGCGCCATAGGATTCCTAAACAACGATCAACGATAATCAACGACCAGACGCCAAAAAGAACATACAGGTGAGACATGTTCGACGGCGTCATACCATTGGCCATCTGCTGAGTCACCATAGCACCGAAGGTGGCCATAAACTTGGTATACATCTCCTTCCGGCCAGTGAGCTCAGTACGCAGCTGGTTGAGTTTCTGCTGTAGTACAGGGTCGCCGGGATTCGTATTACGCGCAGCCTGCATCAGAGTTGCCAGATTGGTCTCCGACTGCGATATCATCGTTAGGAGATAATTCCTCCTCTCCTGGAACTCAGCCTGCGTCGTCATTCTCTTTGAAACTCCCTGCTGCTGGTTGCCAGGTAGTATCCCCTGATTGGCGCCAGGTGGACCCACAGGCTGCGCGGAGGGATGAGGTGAGCCGTGCATTTGGTCCTGGGGAACCTGCATGGACGAGGAAGTAAACAGGTCCACAGCGGGAGGTTGATGTTGGGCGCCCAGGCCAGACCGTTGTAGACGGGCTATCTCCTGATGGTTTAGCATTTTGAGCTGGCGAGAGACGCCGGGGTTGGTCATCGCCGTATGCATCATGGGACTCATATTGAACGCTCCCTTCATGGGTTGCTGGGTATTCATAGGCATGTTGGGGAAATTAGGCGGTATGAGAGACTGGGGCTGGTTCGCCTGAGGATCGTGAAAAACAGGACCGGAGGGATTCATGCGCTGAGCGTTGAGCCCGAACGATTGTTGAATCTGTTGAACAATGGGTTGACCTTGACCATGAGAGAGCACCTGCCCTCGCACGAATTCCTGCATCTAAACGGGGAAAGCGTTAGTTGAAAATCGATCCTCGACGAGATATCTACTCGAGACGGGGATGAAAGATCGCATCCGGTGAAGTAGCGGGAGGTAAGGTGGTATATGCGGGGTATTTCGAAGGAAAAAGGGGGATTGACCGCTCATATCATCATCACACACGGACATTCGTGCACGTCATCAACGCAAGGCAGAGAAATTCCCTAGACAGACCAAGCCGACGACAAAAAACGCTCAGTGAAAGACTTGCCTGGTGGTTCATCTGAGAGGCGGCTAAACTGCCTGGCTGCTGCGGACGGTATTGGTTCTGGAGCTGATTCATCTGCTGCCACATGTGAGCGTGCTCGGGGTTAGAGAGCGCCGACATCATCTGAGGGTCGGGTTGTGAGGACTGAGGTGGTTGCTGGGGGATCTGAGACTGTTGGAGGGAGTTAGACGTGAGGTTCTGGGAAAACATGGGGTACGGGTGCATGCGATCGGCCATATCTACAGTCCTGCGTTTGGTGGAAGGAAGATGATGAATGTTTTAGGGTGCTGTACGGCGCTACGGCGGCCGGGACGAGGTCGACGTACGAGGTGCAACCGTAAACGTCGTCGGGAATGCTGGGGGCCGTGCGTGACGGCGGGGACGGGGGTGGACAGCAGTAGCAGCAAGCACTGAAGGATGCTGGTGGTGGGAGCGAGGTTGGGTCCGACCTTCCAAACACCTGCCTAAGCACAGACCATGACGCGGACTTTGAAATATTATACAAGTCTTTCCAAAGTAAGGCGTGTCCACAATAATCATATTACAGGAAATATTCAGAATATTCACCGCGGTAACACTCCATGGCCTCCTCGCGTCGGCGGCCGTAGCGCATGGGGCCGCCAGCGAGCGTCGTGCAACGCGCGCCAGTCCTCACCCCCGTCTGTATCCCGATCTTCTAGGTACGATCATTATCTACTCTATTTGTTTGCCCACTCTTTAGCACGCCTCGTCCTCACTGCCAGTGGCGGGTAGTGGAGCATCACACTTGTCGAACGTGCGTGTTTGCCCTGGTTCTCTCCCCGCCAGGAGGGGATTATGATACCTGGCCTTTTTTCTCCTCTTAGATTAATATTTTCCGTTGTCATACTTATTTTTTATGAAATGTTTTAATTTCAATGGATAGAGAGTTATCAGATAAAAACTCTATTTCTCGTAACTAAATATCTAACCGCGCCGTCATCGCCATTGACGTCCAAAACCAACTCACTGTTCGCCACACGGTGTCTTCTTGGGCCGATAGATGGACGGTGGATTGCCATTGTGATTGGCTTTGGCGCAGAACGAATCGAGCTGTTTCGTGCAGTCTCAGTATGCCCACTTGAAATATTGTAAAAATTTTCGTCACCTCATCCTGAGTCATTTAACCTGTGCGTGGCGGCATAGCAGCAACACGGGTCCAAACAGCGCGCACCGGCCGACTGGTGCTTATGTTCTTTTATTTTTATACCGAGGGAACGCTGCTTCAGGTTAAATAGGGCATGTATTGACAGAAGGTGACTTGCTTCTGAGTATAAGTGCTTAGCGGATCACGCCTAGGTATGGAATCACTGTCGCCAATCCAGCGACGTCGCTTCTCGGGCGCTCCGTTAAGGTATGCACATACAATCTAACGTGTAGTAGGTATGGGAGTGAACACGAACAAGCTTCGAGAGTGATGGATGGATATGCAAGATGACATGTACGCTTATTCTGTAAATCACGACGATCAATTGTGTCTCTAAAATGGCTAAAGAAAACTGCGTTGGTTCCAGATCCCACCCCTTCCCCGTCATTACGGGAGAAAAAATGGTGGTTGAGCTTCTACAGTAAGGAACTTTCCGCGAAGTGAACGACCTGCGCGATGCGGCCGCGACAATAGCCATGACTGTCAAGTCAAAGCTTCTTCTGTTGCTCTGCCATCCGCTTCCGGACGGTCTCGACGACAGAACTCACGTAGAGATGGTCAAATTGCTGAAGGCGGTCTCTGTATGCTTTCTCTAGATGAACAGCTATCTCAGAGGAGGATCTCGCCGGCTCGGATGCAGTAGCGGCCGTTCGGATGAACCCGAGCCGTGCGCCGACCACGTCCCAAGATTTGCGAGCTGAGACCTACAATAATGAAAACTCATCCTTGGGGCACGACGAAAGAAGCGACGCGATGACCAACCCTAGCGAAACTTCCTTCTTGCATGACTGCAACATGTAATGCATATACGTCAATTACGGGTCTGTTCACATCCGGCATGACGATGGTCGTGTTCATTTGAAGAGATTTTCCCTGGCAAAAGTGCGCGTAGGCTGCATCAAAACGAGCTTTGTCGAGGGCGGGAGGGATATAAGATGCGAGAGCGGCAAATTGTTCGGGGGTCGGGTGTGAAACTTGGGCGATTGCTTGGTTTAGCCGGAGTAACAGATCTTCGCGGCGCTTGATCTCAAATTGCGCTCTTTGGTACTTGGCTGTCCAGGGAGACTCTTGAGTTTGTGCCGTAGATGCAGGGGATGCTTGAGCCGCTGCAACATCGGGCAGAACTGGGGGGGATCTTACTTGCGCCCCCAGGCTCGGCTGAGCGGCGCGCAACTCGGCAGCGAACTTTTGCCATGACTCGATTGACTCCTGCAGAACTTTCCGACGTTCGAGGAGTTCGGGAAGGGTGTAAACCTTGGTGGGGACTTGTGACGTCGCAGCAGAAGGACCTAACTGGGGTTGGGAAGATGATCGGCGAAGGTGAGGCGCGTCGCAAGGAAGTGAAGGAACGGTCTGCGTCGTTGCAGGAAGCATACTGGCAGTCTGGAGTGTATTGACGGTCCCGGATCCCACGGACGACCTTTCATAAACAATTAAACACGGCTTTACGTCCACCGGAAGCGGGGACAGCATACCTCGCACCTCCGGCCCCTGAACCAGCATCTCCACTCGTGTTTCCTCCCTGACTCTCTTCAAACAGCTCACCATTTTGAGCCATCCTGATAGCCCTATCGACCCTATCTAATAGGTCTTTCCTGTTCCTCGCTTCGCCGCGAACTTGTTGTATTTTGGAACTGGGGATGCCGGATCGGGCAGCCATGAGGTGAAGGACAGCATCATCGATATGGGAAATCGCCTTCTGAAGAAGAAGATTGCGGGCACGAAGGTGAGATACGAGTGTCGTACGAGCCTGCGGGTCAGCCTGTGGCTCGTTTCCCTTGGTCGCGCCAGAGGGGTGAGGTGGCGCAGTGGAGGGGCGCGGCGGGACGATGGACGCAGGTGCCATGGAGTATGGTTTGGGGCACGCTGAAGACAGTCCTGACTTTGCGCCCAGAAGTACCCCCTTTGCCGACGCGGGCGATTGAGTGGACACATTTGGAGGTGGTATTTGGCCTGGAGGATCTTCGTTGGATGTGCTACGACTGTCTGGTATCATGTAGCATGTGGAACCTGACGGCCTGGAAGACTGATCGTTCGATGAGTTCAGAGTCAGTCCATAAAAGACGCTGGCACTAACGGTGGAAGGGTCTCGCGAGCCAGGTAGGAGACTCCCAAAGCTATACGAGGCGCACAGCCACACCGACATGGTACTTAACCGAGACGTCGGTACTGTACGACATGCAATGGCAAATACATTACGAGATGGGGGCATTTCTAATGAAAATGCATATGTATAGAATGTCAATGGGCAGCGCTTCCTGAGCTGCGCCCATCCTGTGATGACTTTACCACGATGGCTGGCCCGGCCTCTAATACAACGTCGTCGTCCTCGTCGTCCTCGTCATCAATGTCTTGATCTTGCTCAAGGTGTTGATCCATGCAGAATGTGTTTCCTGTATTGACGTATATGCTTGACAGAGGTGGGCACGTGGGCTTCTTTGGAAGGGGAACGGGACCGACGGCGAGGATGGTGTCGTCGCCGTCTTGGTCCTCTAGTAGGTCGGAACTATATTCTGTTGCAGCGGAAGCCTGGCGCTTGAAGTAGTAACGTAGGCCGACGGGTATCAGTACGCCGACGACAACAGCGGATAAGAGGAAGAAGTTCTTCCAGGAAAAGAGGTTAAAGTCTGCTGCGGATGTCATTTCATCGAGACCACCACCGATGGTAGTGTGTATGGCGGTGACACCAAAGACCCCAAGCCAAGTGCTAGACCAGAAAGGAAGGACACCGATGCCTACATGGGGGCAAACGATGTTGATGACCCAGTGCGGGGGAAGAGGGGCGATGCGGAGAATAATGAGAAACGAGATGATGTTATCCCTTTGTCGGCGAAGTTTGTCTGACCAAACGTCGAGACGAGCTTTCCACTTTGGAAGGGTGAGGAGGGCAGGGCCAAAGGCGGCGCTGATGAGATAGCAAAGCGTGGCGCCAGTGGCCACGCAGGTGCAGGCGAGAGGGAGGGCGACGGGTACGCCCCACACTGCACCGCCGAGGATAGAGAGGTACATGGAACCCGGGAGAGAGAACGCCTGGAGACTGGCGGGGAAGGATGAGGAGGGAGAAGAGACGAGGGAGCGGGACCCACAAGAGATAGGTGATGACATAACAGATCACGATGCGCTCGGGGTAGATGTCACGGTACTTCTTTAGAAGGCCATTGAGCGCCTTGAGATCATCGAACGATTTGGGTATGTGCAGAAGCGGGCGATCTTCCCTACAAGGAAGATGAGCACGAGGGAGAAAGAGACTGGAAGGAACAAGGCGCACGGTTCGAGGGAGGGGAGGGCGAAGAAAAGGACGCCCCCGAGGAGGAGGGTGGCGACGAAGAAGAGAGCTGCCATGCGCAGCGCGGCGGAGAGGAGGAGGCGGCCCGGAGACGGACGGCGTGGGAGGTGCACCGAGCCATAGAAAGCGGGGTCATCGCGTGCGAGGAGGGGCTCGTCGTCGTGAACGGTGTCGAGCGTGTACTCGGACGGGTTTGGGTGCTGCTGCTGCATGGTCAGAGGTCGAGGAGGGGTGTGGTATTATTATTATTAATTATTTAAGTGATGTCACGTGACACGGACGACAAAGGAGCAGGAGGCGAGGGCGGGCTGACACAAGGCCTGTGCAGGAGACAGCGGGGCGATCAGCGATGACACACATCCTCCCTCCACACTCGGACATCTCCCTCCACACTGCTCTACACATGGACCAGCCCCCCCAGCAGCAGCAGCAACAACAGCAACCACAACCACAACAGCAGCAGCAGTCCCAACCCCAGCCCCAGCCCCAACAAGCGCCCTCCCAGCCCCCCAAGAAACGTAGAAAAACGGACTCTCCGCACGACGACGTCGCCTCTCCCTCGGAGCCAAGACGCCTCAGACGCTCCCATGAGGCCTGCGCGCGCTGCAGGAGTAAGAAAATTAAGGCAAGTCCCGTCGGTAGTCACCGACCGCAAATCTCCGTTCGCCTGTCTCACTCTTTGACGCAGTGCGACTCAAAACACCCCAAATGCACCGCCTGTGCCACCGCCGGCGTGCCCTGCCAGCAGGAGGACAGACACAGACAGACCCTCACTCTTCGTGGCCACACTGAGTTTGTCGAGCGCCAGATCGCCCTTTGCGATGCCCTCCTCAAACGCCGTCTGCCCGGTTTCTCCCTCGCCAATCTTGACGACATCTGCGTTCGCGAGGGCATAGATATCGATGGCACTCTCCAGCCTCCCACCGATTTTCACAACTCACAGTTCCAGCCCTCGAATCCTCCCGGCACTTCCTATTATCACCCTCTCGTTCCGCCCGGTTACCCCCACCCCGGTGTCCCAATATATAGCCCTTATCATCCTCCCCATATTCCCATTCCTCCTCCCGGCTCTTATGCCCCACACATGCATCCGGGCTTTCCGCCCGGTCCGCCTCCTCCCCAGCACATACAACACCCCCCACACCAGATACAGCCTCCGGCACCCCAACAACTCCACCCGTCTACCCTCGAGGTAAAGGGTCAGGATCCTCAGTCTCTTGACGTGTCCGACGATCCTGTACGCTTTCGTCCCCCTCACGTCCTCTTCCCTCGCTCACCTCCCCATCTCTAGGCTATCGCCAAGAGTTTCGGCGTTCATCCTCTCATCGTGAGCGAAAGTCAGCTTACCAACCAAAACGACAGAGAGGATCTCGCCGTCGGGTCCAATGGTCTCACTTCAGGTCGCGATCAGAATATCACCGAGGCCTCCGTTCCTCGCGATCCAAACGTCTGGTTCTCTGTTTCCGTCGCAACTTCATTCGCAGTCGTGCCATCCTCGGCAGTTTCTAAACTCACCGTTTGGTTGCCGAAAGACCGAAAGATGGTCAACAGGATCGTCGACGTTTACTTTTCTCATCTCAATTTCCACCGACCCGTCTTTTTCCGCTCCGATTTTGAACACCGTCTCGACGCCCTCTATAACGAGAACGTTCAACACGATCCCGGCTTTATTTGTAGCATGTATCTCATCCTCGCTCTGGGCACCTTGAGCGAACTCAATCACAAGGCCACCCTCGTCGACAATAGTGTCAAGTCCCCCACAGATAGCCCAATTTCCACCAAAAAACTCCTCCCGGGCGAATGGCCTGAGCACTATGAATTCTTTGAGCGCGCCCTGGCCATTAAACCCCATCTCCGTGTCACCATCTCGAGTCTCCAGGCCCTCATTCTATTGCAATGGTATCTCTACACAGAGGTGAGCCCCAAGCATCCACCATTACCCGTAGCATCATAACGACGTTCATGCAGAGACAAGGTCGTTCTCTGTGGCGTCTCGTCGGCAGCCTCGTTCGTTTGTCCATAGAGTTAGGGCTTCACCACGATCCCATGACCCAGAATCACACTTTCACCGAGGAAGAAGCACAGCTGCGCATCCGATTGTGGGGCATCGTAATGGTGCATGACCGCGGGACGTCTATCCTCCTTGGTAGACCTCTCGCTATCTCGCCCTCTGATTCAAATACACCACACCCTTCTCGACCTCTCACGGGCCAGCCCATGGATTTCTCCGAGCACTTTTTGCTATCCCACCCTGTTGCAGAGATCCAGGCCGACATCATCAACTCCCTCTATGCCCCTTCTAACAAGACAACAGATGCAGTGATGCGACATGCAACTCGAATTATCAAAAGTATGAGCGAGTTCCGCCGACAGCTACCGGAGAGCTACAAGTATTACTTTGGTGGAACCGAAGATTGGCCTCTAGAAAAGAGGCAGGAGCTAGTTCGTGGCATCACGGAGGATCAGGGGCTCACGCTACTCAAGATTGGTATAGCGAGAATATTGCTGTTGAGAGCGCTGTTTAGTTTGAAGGAGCTTGATTACGTGCACCGCTCGAAGGCACTCGTCGATGGTGAGCACTCACACCCTCCTTTCTTTCAAGACGCTCATAGTCGACCAGCGATCGTCACCTCGCACAACATCATCATCGTACACAATCAGCTCATCCGGTACCCAGACACTGCGTTTTTCGTCTCTCCGATCCCTCTCCACATTGCAGCCATGGTCATCCTGTATGGTCACATGTCTCATTGTGAGCGCTTGTCCCGACAAATCATGATCGAAGATGTCTCCATGGCTCTTGATATGTTACCTCGATTCCGCTGGCGCTGGGAACGGAAAGATTTGAATGGTGGTCACCCTCTGATATCCAAACTCGCAGAGAAGGTTCTCAATGTCGACCTTCATTCCGTCGGCCCTCCCAAAGACCTTGTCTTACTGTCTGAACCTGACTGGGAAACCGACAACGTCATTCTAAGCTCTCCGTCGATGGCGTCTCCTCGTCAGTCGCACTCGCAGCAGCAGCAAAAAACGCCAACATTAGTCCACTCACAATACCAGGGCGAGACGAGCATCGGTGGGGCTGCGGTTTACGGACCGAGGAATATCTCTCAGAGCACCACGCCTGTGAAAAACATCGGACCGCAGGTCTCACCCTCGGTTGTCGGGGATAAACTTGCTGACATCCCGACGGGTTTATTCTATCCATTCTTCCCCGAGAACCCGATGGGTTCCATCTGCAATTCGCAAGCGTCGGGGGCGAACGATGGCGGAAACGCGAACAACGACAACAGCGGAGACTATATGCAGCTGTTGGCAGCTGCCGCTGCACAACCTAACGGATCGGATGGCACCTATGGGTGCCAGGCGTCGCTTGACTCTTACATGCTGGAAGAAATCGTGCCAACGAACGTTCCCTCAAACGGTCATGCGGGAACGATTTGGATGAACGTCGTGAGTACTTCGCAGGGATTATGTCGTCATCGCTGATACACCGGTATACGGTAACTTTTCATTTCTATGTTGTGTAGAATCAGAGGAGTAGGCAGTACCAGAGAGCCTAGAATTACTTTTTCAAAATTTCTTGATTGTCTCGCTAGCGTTGATGTTCGAGTTTCCTGACCTCCGTTTCTTTGATTCGGCCTGGACAGTCCTTGTACAGCAAATGGCTCCTGTGCTTTCTTTCTTATTTTTTCTTTATACACCGCCGCCCTCACCTCGCCATGTCCTTTCGTGTGCTATCTCTGCTTTCCTCGCCGTAACCGTGAGCTTTGACCAGTCCGTAGCGTACGATCGATCCCTTAGCCTTTAATCATGTCAGTTTCTCAGGAAAGTTAACTCGAGCCAGATCGCATAATATGACCTGCAACCCCAGATATGTGCGACTTGAAACAAAAAACATGAAAAACGACGTTGATGATACTATGTGAAATGGAACCAAAACACCTCACTACAGAGCATCAAGGGAGTACAGACGATCGGACGATCAGAAAACGAAGGCAGCCGGCTCAATGAGCAAACGTGGGTCTGGGATCGCCAAAGAACACGGTAAGAAAATCATCCTAGCCCAGGATGCGCTCCATCTTGTCCAGCATCGTGTCGATGCCCCGGATGAGAAGCACGACCTGCTTAGGCAGGAGCGCAGCCTTGTCGGACTCTCTGCCGCCGCCACGATCTGGCGTGCGCCGCTGGCCATCTGCCGGCGCGGCGTCCTCCCGGGAATCCTGGATCGCTCTCTCGAGCGTGACGGGGAGGTAGAGGGTGATTCGCGTGAGCTGGATGGTCAGCCGAGAGCGGCCAGTGACGTCCAGATAGGGCAGCTGGCGGAACGCGTACTGGAGCTCGAGCACGCGGACGAGTTCGGCGTGTAGAGCGAGGATGCAAGCGCGGCACGCTTGTAGGAGGCGTGGTCAGCTGCGAGATTGGGGGGCGGGCAAGGGGACATGGACTCACTCAAGACGCGACCGCGTATGTTTTCGAGGACGGCGAGGACCGAGTTGATGCCGTCGTCAGTGAGCTTGAGGGAGGGGTTGAGGTCGCTGATGGCGTCTGCGGGGCGGTTAGCATCAGCGGGGAGAGGGACCCACGCCGGTGTACTCACGTAGGAGCGTGCGCATCATCTCGAGGTTTCCGTCCAGAAAGTCGCTGACGATGCTGAGGAGGACGCCCTTGAAAGTTTGGTCTGCATACCCGCAAGGATGTGAACGCAGGAAATCGGACTGGGCGTCGGCTGGGCGGGCATCGTACGTGCGTTTGAGCGAGGGCTGCGAGAGCACGGCGTAGGCTATGGAGACTCTCTGGAATGCATGCGTCGCGTCTGGGTTTCCGGGGCACTTGCTGCGGAGTACGTTGAGAACGAGAAAGAGGTAGATAAAAGAGACGTACTCCGGGTGACAGAATTTACTACGCGAGAGATAGGCTCGTCGGAGCGTCAGTCTGTCGATGACTGGAGAGCGGGCGACGCCCAAGACGTCATAGAGATCATTCGTGGAGAGGACTTCACATATCTCCTGTGCACGAACATCTTCCTGACTCTGTCCAGGTGGTGTAGTCCAGGGTTGAAGTTGATCTGGTGAACGAGGGCGCGGCAGCCGGTCTATGCTGTCCGACCGAGCGGTCAGTGCACATTCACTGTCCTTTTCGCGAGCGAAAAGGGGTAGACGCCAGTATGACAGTGACGCTGGAGATGGAAACATGGTAAGACAGCACCAGAGCGCACCGATGCATGGGTCTGCATACCTGGACTGAGAAGGTAGGAGTACATCGAAGGGACATTGGGTCAAGAAAGTCTCGGAATGTAGGAACGTGATATCTTGCGCGACTATATATCTTATCGTGACAGGCACCGGGGGTTAGGAGATCACCGCCCCCAACGTACTACTAAACCTGCTAATCGAGCGCTTCACCTCACCTCGCTCGCCCATCACCGTCAGGCGGACTGCGTATCCGCCGGCGGGTTCCTCGTCCTTGCCACACGGCGTTAGCTCGTATCGCCCAAAGGCCCAATTCAGGATGAACACTCCGCTCGCGAGGCGCACGAATCCTTTGATTCTCCACACCGACTCCTTTGATACCGCCTCGAGTGCGTCCCGGAGTAGCCTTTCCTCTATAGCGTCTCTTTCGCCGCCATCAGGCACGGTATCGCCAAGTGATCGCTCATCGCGACGGGTCTCGTCGTACGATCTTCCGGAACCCTTGGAAAGCGTGATTGTCTGAACCTCGTCATGATGAATTTCTCCTCCGGACAAGTTCATCTCGTCGTGTGCCTCTTGAAAGAGTTTGGTATCGACTCCAAAGAGTAGATTCGGGTCCACGCCGTCGCGTCCATTGCATCTAATTTTCGGCGTCGCGTCGTTGAGGGTATTGAGGTGATCGAGCACGAGGTCGAGCGCTCTGTCGTCGACGTGCTCCCATTTGTTCTGGTAAAAGGTCATCGAATTCGCGTCGTCGGTGAGGAGGCGTCACTCACGACGAGTATGATATCCGAGTAGCTCGCTTGCATCTTGGCCGTCGGGGATGTATCCTCGTAGCCGGAAAAATTCTCGGCGTCTATGACGGTCACGATAGCGTCTAGTTTGAGATCCTCGTTCGTCTCCCGCTCTAGTTCGCGAATCTGGAACGCGAGGGTGGCAGGAAATGCAGAACCGCTGATGTGGTCAAAAAGGGGAACGTCACTTCGATGCAGGCTACAGTTACCTGCACTCTATGATGATGCGGTCCGGACGAAACTTCTCTGGGACAGACAGCGAGATGATCTCGCCTCTTTCATCAAGACAACGGGTCTTTACCTCTAATCTCTAGGAGGGCACTCTTCATCTGACCCACGAGGACGCAGCACCTAGACGCTGACGCTTAATCTAGCATCATCTGGCGATGCCGCGTCACGTACATGCAGCCATTGAGGATTTCACTGACGGCTGCCAAGCTGGACTGCTTCGCCAGCTGGCTGTCAACTGCCACGATGATGAGGGAAATCCTAAGGCAGTGATGGTCGGAGACCCGCCTTCGATGTCTCCGAATTCGTTTTTAAGAAGTACAACCTTGTAATCTTTGGGAAGCTTGGGAAGCAATGAGAGGATTATGGATGTCTTCCCCGCTCCAAGAAATCCAGTAAAGACGGTGATGGGTATGTTTATCTGCGTCCCGCCCGACATGAAAGTTGTTCGAGTGGCAGTCCACTCTTTGGAAGTCTAAAATCCCGTTTCATCCGAGGGTGCTTGTCCGAAAACCCGAAGTGACAACATGCGGACATCTATTCTAAGGATGGTATGGCTTCAATCCATCTACTCCCTGTCTTTGAACATTTTCTCTATGGCTGCGCTGGAGTATGACTTGGGGCGTTCGAGTGCTGAGAAGAACAGAGTAAGTTGATTGCAGACCGACGACACACGTGCACTTACGTGCACCCAAAGCACGATCCCAGATGAGCTGTGCCGCCACACCGAATGCTCTCGAGACTCCAAACAACACAGTATAGTATTGCATTTGAGTGAGACCGTAATGCGTTAGAAGTACACCTGAGTGTGCATCGACATTCGGCCATGGGTTCTTGGCTTTACCAGCCTAGGAACGTGGAGGGTTAGAGCAGGAGGCGGCAAGGCAATGAAATAATCACAAACCTGCAGGAGAATATCGGGGACGAGATTGTACACTTGGCCAACCAATTTGAATAGAGGGTCACGAGGCAAGTGCTTGAGCGCGAATTCACGTTGTGCAGTGTAGCGAGGATCCGTCTTGCGTAATACAGCATGACCGTAGCCCGGTACAACTTGTCCTGCTTTCAGCGTGGACCATACATATTCTTTCACTGCCTCGTCGCTAGCGTCCTCGCCAATCTTTTCTTGCATCTTGCGCAACCAGATCAACACTTCCTGGTTGGCAAGACCGTGTAAAGGTCCGGCGAGACCGTTGAGAGAAGCACCGAATGATAGGAAGGGATCCGAAAGAGCGGAACCAACCAACTTGCCGGTATGTGCAGAGACATTTCCTCCCTCGTGGTCACTACATGACAGATCAAGAAAGATGACACACGCAGGACTCGATACTTACCTGTGAATGGTGATATAAAGGCGAAGGAGCTCCACGAAAGCTTCGTTGTCGCCAAAGCCGAGGAGGGTGGCAAGATTGTGTGAATAGTCTTTGCTGGGATCGATGGCGGGGAGTTTGCCGTCACCGAAGACATTGCGATAAATTCGACCCGCAATGTTGGGAAGCTTGGCGATGCTAAATAAAAGGAAATGATGAAAAAGGGGAAAACGAGGTACGTGTAAACAACACACAGATCCATTGCATCCTCGAAGGTAGGGCCCCAGTATTCCTTCTTGGAGATGCCATCCTGGTAGGCTTTTGCGAAGGCAGAATCATGATTGAGCTGTAGATAATTGGATTTTGAGCACCCGATAAACGGACACGACGTACGGCAGTGACGGCCAGACTGAACTGGCTCATCGGGTGGAGGGTGGGAGGACACCGGTCGAGAATTTCTTCGACGAACTCGGGGATGGCAGCACGCGCTGCCCAGTCCCGGGACAAGCTTGCAACCTGTTCTTGGGTGGGGACCTCGCCAGTGACAAGCAGCCAGAAGAGACCCTCTGGCAAGGGCTCAGAGCCACCGGGTGCCTTGGGGAGAAGTGCCTGGCACTCAGGAATAGACTTGCCGCGGAAGCGAATTCCTTCGTCTGTCACGCACCACGTGAGCGAGATTCGGCCTAGTCGGACGACACGACCTACCGGCGTCCAGGACGGACCCGTCCCAAATCAATGCGGGTAGACCACGCATTCCACTGGACAGAGGTACGTCAAAACGTTGCACGCTGGCGGAGCGCAGAGACGTACCCGTAGAGCTGATCCACCAGGACGGGACCGAACGCCTTTTTGCCATGCTCAGCACGCACTTGCTTGACCTGCACGACGGTTAGACCGCCGAAAGAACGAGCGGAGAGGAGGATACCTTTTCAATTTCAGCAGGGATCAACTCGGCGAGCCGGTCTTTGAGAGATGACTGTTTTGGGGCCGACGAGGAAAACCGGGCCGAAGCAACGGCGGCGCGTGCAACCGGAGAACGCGACTGAAGAGGTGGAGTGAGTCGCGGTCACAGGAAGAGAGAAGGAGAAAACATACGGCCTGGACGAGCGAACGGAGGGATGCAGCCATGGCGGGACGGAGAAAAAAGGCAGGGAAGAGGGAAATACCGGAACAATATATCGCGCCGACATAGCGTGGGAACTCTGCAGCGCTCGCAAGACACCGATGGCCAAACGAAAGAGATCGTCCGAGCCGGTCTCGGTCCTGCCCCAGGTCAGCCCCGTGCGTGCTGACTCGCCGTCCTGGTCTCATCCCAGACCAGAAGAAACACTATCGACAGCGCGCACACGCGAATCCGTTCTCCGATCACGCCCTCGACTATCCTGCGTCGCCCGGCGAGATCGATTGGAACGGACACTTCCCGGCCTTTGCAGGTTCTGGAAAGACCCCCGAGTTTGCCGACATCGGCTGCGGGTTCGGCGGCCTCCTGATTTCTCTTTCGACTCTCTTTCCAGACACGCTCATGCTCGGTGCGTCTCCACGTCGACCCTCTTTCCTGCCTCCTGACGACGGCAGGCATGGAGATCCGCGTACAAGTCACACAATACGTCCAGGACCGCATCGCCGCTTTGCGCACAACCTCCGCAGTTCCCGCCCAGTCCTCCTCGTCGACCATCCCACCTCAATACCAAAACGTGTCCGTCGTCCGCGCTAACGCCATGAAATTCCTCCCAAACTTCTTTGGAAAACATTCCTTGTCCGCCCTCTTCTTCCTCTTCCCAGATCCGCACTTCAAGGCACGCAAGCACAAGGCCCGCATCATCTCTCCCACCCTCCTCGCCGAATACGCCTACGTACTTCGCCCTGGTGGTATCATATACACGATAACCGATGTCCTTGATCTCCACCAATGGATGAAAAAACATCTCGACGATTTCCCGTTATTCGAGAGCATCTCCGAGCACGAGCTTCGCCAGCAAGGTCATGGCCCGATCCTCGACGCTGTATATCATAGCACCGAGGAAGGCAAAAAGGTCGAGAGGAACGGTGGCGACAAGTGGCTTGCCTGCTTCACACGCAAGGATGCGTCGAGAACATAACTGCCCGTATCGTAGAGGAATCACATCACTGTAACTCGTCCATTTCAACCTCTTTCATGTGGTCCGTCTTATCTCCGCTGCCTATTGCTACAATCAGGGTTTTTGTCCTCTTCGCCAACGCAGCCTTCATCTCGTCGTGGAGAACCGTGCTAGCGTCGACTGCTAATCGGAGGATTTCCTCAAATCGATCGAGGTGTAATCTCGTGTCCATCGTCACGAGCGTCACGCGCCCGGTGCGGGGCATGACGGCAACTGAAACGTGCGGCACGTCGTTTTCTTCCAAGTTGTTCAGGTCTAGTAGCGGGGAGGTAGAATGCACTCCTCCGGAGATAGCGCAAATGAAGTCGGACATGGCGACACCCGCAGTGGCAAGGGCCAAGGTAGTCCCGTTGAGGCAAGCCGGGAGTAGTCCTCCGTCTTGCTGGATGACTTGAATGAAGATGTCGATCTGCGATCTCGGGTAGAGACGTGTTTGCACCACTGGCTCGAACGTCGATTTTATGAGTGATGCGAGCTCGAGGGTTCGTCTGGCCAAAGTAGCGATCAGCACACGCGCTCGCCTACAGATGGCGGGCCTTACTTGTCTCCTTTGGAACGTTTCCGGCGTTCGCCAGTGCTAAAGGCTGCGAGATGCACTTCAACGTTGATGTTGGCGCGATCATGGATAGTCTGGGATCGCATTTTTGCTTCTCGCGGACCAAGAACAGAAACTAAGACTTCAGTCAAGCCATGTCGTATGGTGACGGATGCGTCCGCGGAGCCTTGCAACGAGAAGTCGATGTCTATCTCTCTCAACTCGTATTGCTTTCGTCCATCCGATCTGAGACCACCGTCGTTGAGGATTTCTATTCTCGAAGCCTGCAAAATATAGACACTGAGATAGCTTCGAAGGGAATGGCAAACCGTTACCATAGGCGAGCTGCTCGGTGATGCTAAGCTTTCGGGATGTAGTTACTTCAAGTTGCCAGATCTCCCGGGCCAAATATTGACCACTTCTGCACCACTTGGTCGACCACATCACTTTGCGCATAACATCATGGAGAGAAACAGCGAAGAATCAGTATACGCTCCTTGTTCTCTTCTAGACACTGACTTGTACAAGGTGGACGCCAGTTCTTATAAGTCAGGATGTTTGTCGCTCATGCAAGGGGTATATAGTTTACGATGCAGCAAGCCATTGGGCATCACTTTCCACATACAATAGCGCTCTACAGATTCACTCACCGGGACCTCGGTATACTGTTTCCTAGAAGATGTGTCGATCTGCTGCACAAGTCCATTCAACGTATGTTTTGCCCCTCATCGTCTAGTCCAATGTTTGTCGACACATGCCAGGGTTCGGAGACGTCCGCCTGACGACTGAGGAAATGAACTGGCTGGCAAATACGTGCCCATATTTCTCTCAAGACTATCTCGAGTATCTCTCAGAATTCCGGTTCAATCCCGCTCAGATATCAATCCGATTCAACCCCGTCTCCGCCGACGGAGAAGAAGGGACGTTGGAGATCGAAGCAGAGGGTCTGTGGCGAGAAGCCATTCTCTGGGAGGTCCCCGTGATGGCTTGTTTGAGCGAGCTCTACTTCCGTGTAGGCGTGACCGACTGGACCTATGAAGGCCAGAAAGGTGAATTCACGCCATGTATCTATGTTCTATGTCCCGGGTCGAACTTGATTAATGATTCACAGAGAGCGCGGCTGCAAAGGCACGGACCTTGTTGCAGGCGGGGTGTACCTTCAGCGAATTCGGGACTCGGAGAAGACGGTCGTTCCACGCCCAGGACGTCGTCATCAACGCTCTGAAAGAAGAGGGCGAGCGATCTCAAGGATCGGGTCTCTTCTTTGGAACGAGCAATGTCTGCATCATCGTCCAGTACTGTCATAAGTTCTGATTATTAACTCACATAGCCTTACTTCGCAATGAAATACGGTCTTCATGTGGTAGGCACCATCGCACAGTACGTCGTCTGCTTGCGTGATCTCCCGGTTTACTAATGGACGTGGTAGCGAATGGTTCATGGGCGTAAGCACGACGAGACGTATCATCCGAAAGGGAATCACGTTTCGTACAGATTGCAGCGTTGAAGGGTTACGAAGACGCAAACGCAAAAGCCTTGGCGCTTTGGCAGGAAACGTACCCGAACGGCTCGTTCGTCGCGCTCACCGACACATTCTCTTCCAAAGTCTTTTTCCAGGCATGTTCCCCTGTCCTCAACCTGTCGATCGACCGTTAGTGAATCGAAGAAAAACAGGAATTCGCCAAGGATCGAGCTCGCGCCGAGAAATGGATGGGTCTCAGACAAGACTCGGGCAACCCTTTCGAATTTGCTCCTGCAGCCAAGTCCATGTACGAGAGCATGGGAATTGATATCGGCACCAAGACCATCGTCTATTCCGATGCACTGACCTTGGACAAGGTACTCCAATTGAAGAAACATTCTGACGATATCGGTTTTAAGAGTGAGTGAGTTTCGATTGAGAACAGGGCGTTGGTTGTCATGATGCTGTGTTCCAGGTTCTTTTGGGATCGGGACGTTCCTCACGAATGATTTCAAGACGAAGAGCAGCAGTTATAAAGAAAAGAGCAGGGCTCTCAACATGGTCATCAAACTTGCCAAGGTTGACGGCAAAGATTGCGTCAAAATTAGCGATGATTTGAGTAAGGTGCGGTGCACAGTAAATTTGCATACCACAGTCCAGTCACGCCTATTCTCAGAACACTGGAGACAAGGCATTGGTGGCATCCGTGAAGAAGTTATACGGTTTGCCCAACTAAGTTGTACAAAGAGACGGGGTCACGATGATGAATTAGAGAGTGTACTGGTAACTAATACCACAGCTTCAAAGACACATCAGAGAACTACTTCGACTGGCGAATATCGATGACCATCGAGTCGAAATGAGCAAGGGCTCATGAGATTACCTACAATAATAAATGCTTGTAGTGATGGCGTGTGGTCGAATGGCTGGGAGTCCTTTAGCACTTGGTCTACCGTGGTAGATCATGCCTGTAGCTACTGAACAAGGTCCCTACAAGAGAGGAAGAGAACTAGGTCCTATGTTGATCGATGTCGTTGCGCTCGTCAGCTCGCTCCCAAGCTATTTTTCCGATTTCGAATGGAAGTGTCAAAATGGTTCACAAAGTTACAAAGTGGACACGTCTACTAGGGCCGGCTAAGGAGTGTTTAGCTTCAGACGAATTAAACTGCCTCGACGCTCTTGCGGTGTCCGGGTAAAGAGATTGTGCGTGCGGGGTGTTGCACGGATCGAAGCTAGTTCCAGCGCTATATGCAGCCCTGGACTTCCACTGTACTGAGCACTGAAATGATCGTATGGTCTTGGACTCTTCGTCGACACGTCGAAAGAAGGCAGTACAGCTCCTTGGGCCCCGGTCGAGAAACAATCATGGAGGTCGATGACAGACTACATTCACATTCCGCTCGGTTACTCCAGTTCTATAACTACAAAGCAACAACATCCCCATGTCGGACGTTCGATCGCTCCTCAAGGCCAAACGACAAGAAATACGCGTCGAACATCCCTTGGCGTCTTACACCTCCGCCGGCCAACTACGATGCACCGTCTGCGACATGAACATCAAACATCCGTCCGCGTGGGATGGCCATCTCGGCAGCAAAGCACATCGCACGAATGCAGCCCGCGTCAGAGAGGAGGAGAAGAGGCGAAAGGAGCTGGAGCTGGCAGAAGAAGCCAACCGTCTCAAGCGAAAGGCGTCCGAGGCGGAAGAGGACGCCCAAGGTACCACCAAAAAGTCCAAGGTCGCGTCCGCGTCGGCCTCCTGGCCTTCGACGTCGAGTCTACCCCCAAACTTCTTTTCCGACCCGTCCCGAGCGCCCGTCGCTTCGCTCGACGACGAGGGCGACTCGGACGACGAAGAAACGAGACCGATGACCGTCGATGGCAAACCGACGGGCGGAGGGGGAGACTCGCTCGACCGAGAGTGGATGCATTTCCAACGATCTGTCATCGACGCGCCCGACGCAGCCGCCGCCTATGACCGCGCGACGATCGCGGCTGAGCCTGAGCTCGCCGTAGATCAATCCGAGGGTTTGCCTGCTGTCCAAGACGCGACCGGTGCAGAGACCTCACCCGTGACGAGAACAGACGAGGACGAGAGGAGGCGAAAAGAACAAGAGGAACGTGAACTGGTCATGGATCGGCTGATGGACGAGGAACGTGCACAGGAGGAAGCAGACATGAAGGTCAGCGTCATGAAAAACAGGTTGGCGGCTCTGCGACAGAAACGAGCGGGCTCTCGGCTCGCAAAACCAAACGTGGGCGTTGCCTGAGAGAAGCGTTGCCTCGCGCGGAACACCATCGGTTACATATCACCCGAAGTACAGTATTCTGCGTGTGGGGTCATCCTCATCCTAGTGCGATTGACTGTCGTACGTCTTGTCATTACCTCGAGATTCACGAAAATGCAGAACAAAGCGTATTGGTGTATTTTCTTTGAATGCAGGGTTGCAGGTCGCGTCGAGTGAAGGCAGAACGCGTAAAATTTTCGCTGAATTCGCAAGTGAGATAGACATCACGGGTTACGAGAGAGCAGTCGATCTCTATGAATAACTATGCAGGTGTACGCTGGCTTTCCTCACCTCTACCCTCAAGGTCACCATCGATCTCCTTACCTGCCCCCCAATCAGCCCAAATTACCCCTTGCTTGTGCACCATCATCAACGCAAGCATGAGCGGCAGGTACCACAAGCTGGTGTGGAACAACGATTTCGCTTGTTTCTCCCCACATGAACGCCAAAACGCCACCGCAGACCTGACCCAAAGGCAGTTGGGTAGAAGCGAGGTGAGAGCAAACGTCCACGTCGTAAGGCCGGAGAGGGGCACCAGAACGGAACATACTGGCACCAAGAGTAACGCGTGTCGCATGCTGACCAGGGCATTTTTCTGAGGGAAGAGGACGGACAGCATTTTATAACCTGCTTGCGCATAAGATGCCCGTACGAGATGCGACAAGGAGTTGAAATGAGGAAATTGCCAACTGTAGAGCAGCATGAAGAGCGACAAGGCGCCAAGGGGGTTGTCGATCATGGATACGTCGGGTGGAATATCGGTGAGGAACGGCGGGAGAAAGAGGTTGATTGGATACTCGGATGTTGGAAGCAGCTTGCCACCACAGGCTGTCCAGCCCATCAAGGGAGGCAGGCCACCGACTACGGCACCAACCCACGTGTTCGAGATACTCTTGCGCTTCAGATAAGTGTAGAGACCTGCGTAAAGGAATATGTTTGCCGCTCCGATGGTGGCTGTCAAAGGATTCGTCATGTTCCACAGGAGTACAGGGCCAGCTATTCCTGTGGCAATGGCGAAGGAGGTGGCGTGTAGGGGGCTGATTGCACGCCGTACCAAGGGACGCTGGCGAGTGCGAGCCATTTGGGCGTCGTATGGGACTTCTTGGAGTTGATTGAGCGTGTTTGCCGAGGCTGAACACAGCGCGGTTCCGAGAGCGGTGGATAACAACACGGGAAGCGTGGTCGGCAACGGAGAGAGGGCAACGCCAGACGTGGCCGTGAGGGCGACCAACACGGTGAGCCGCGTCTTGGCGAGCTGGGCATAGACGCCGAGGAGACGTTTGGGAGTGAGGACGGCGCTGTCTCGGAAGGCGGGGAGCGGACTGGCCGCCACGGGGGCGGGATGTCGGGCGGTCCAGTCGTGGTTGTGGAAGAAATAGGAAGCGAAATCATTTCGAGCGAGCGCGGTCGTTCGCGCGCTGCAGTGGTGAAAGCCAGAGGCGACGCGAGAGAGCGGCGAGCGACTGCACCCCCACATTTCCCTGCGAGGAGCACTGAGCGTCGGAGTTTGAACAGGATTCTCCAAGAGCAACTCCCGTCGACATGCCCGGCACCCATCTGCTCCCTCCAAACCTCCTCAAACTCTTCGCCCCCCGCCCCCCGCTTCCCTATCGACGCCCAGTCGGAAAGGACATCGATCGTGTGCGCTGCAAAGATGTCTTGGGCGTGGCAGAAGTTCTTGCACGGCTCAAGGAGCAGTCCACCACAACACTGTTCAACGGCGAAGGCGATGCGATGGAAGAAGGCGAGGAGCCCACTTTCACCCTGGCAGAGGAGACAAAACGGCAAATCAAGCGCGAGGAACGCAAAAAGAAAAAAACGGACGAGTTCAAAGTCGCAAAAGACACATGTCCGTGTTCCTTTCGTGACACACACTTTTTTTCCCGCTGACCGCGTTCCTTCCAGACAAGCCAGCAGACGATGCAGAGGCTATTGGCGATCCATACAAGACACTCTTTATCTCCCGTCTTGTAAGTTTATGCACGTCCTCCACCTGTTGTCGTCACCTAACCCCTCTGACAGCACAAGAGTGCGACCGAGAGCGATCTCCGGCGCGAGTTCGAGACGTTCGGTACCATTGAACGAGTAAGGATTGTGCGAGACAAGAAAAACCGCAGCAGGGGATATGCCTTTATAGTGTACGAACGTGAGAGAGACATGAAGGGTATGTCTGTTTGCTTTCGGTTTGATCTAGGATATATCCGTTCATCTCTTTCAGCCGCTTACAAGGAGTCCGACGGTCTTCATATCATGGGCAAGCGCATCCTGGTGGATGTTGAGCGCGGACGAACCGTGCGAGGATGGAAGCCACGACGACTAGGTGGCGGCCTCGGCGGAAGACCCAAAGCAGCGGTCGAACCTGCTCCTGTAATCAGCAGAGCAACTAGAGGCGGTTTCGGAGGACGTGGGTTCGGGGATCGCGGCGGTTTTCGTGGTGGCAGAGGTGGTGGTTTCAGGGGCGGTGGTTTCGGCGACCGTGGAGGGTTTCGTGGAGGCGGGGGAGGATTCCGCGGCGGTCGTGATGACGGTTACAGGTAACGGCGGTTTGACTTGCTGCATCGACATCGTCTGACGCTCCAACAGGGGTCGTGGTGGAGGCATCGGTTATCAGGGAGGTGGATTCGGTGATGGTCATACTAATGGATATGGTCCCGCAGGTGGAGGGCCTGGTGGGCCAGGCGGCTATGGTCCTCCCGGTCAAGGCTATGGACCGCCTGGTGGTGGGTATGGTCCTGGAGGAGGCTACAGGGGCGATCTCAAGCGAGATGGACCTGGTGGGTATGACGACAGGGATGCTAAACGACCGCGGTACTAGATGCGGTTGGGTGAGATATATTTCTTTCGTCTTGTTTTCTTCGCGTTTTCTCCTCTCTTCGGATCCGCGGCCTCAAGCTCAAGATCCAACCCTGCGCTAGGCGGGGTGTGTAAGTACCGGTTACCTCTCTTGTCGCTCTGCTGCCCCTGCGTAAGTATATCATCAGTATTTTCAACGTTGCCTGCGTGTCAGTGTGGTGCTGGAGCTAGTTTTATTTTTATTTTTATTTGGGTATGATCGCCACCAGTCGTTTCTCAAACTGTTCAATGTCTTTCGTGCCAGGACATCGGAGGCATTCCGGAACGAACGCGATGCGATCTCGCGTCAAGTGTTCGGCATCAAAAAAAAAGGCACCACGTCAAGAAGCCACGGCCGCTGTCTGGAGGCGCGTCTGAGGCCCTGCGGATGTAACTGTCTGGGTAGCCAACGTGCGCTCAGCCAACTGGAGCGGGTTGTGCGTCGAGGGCGATGGTCCGAGGAGAGCGGACGATTTCGATTCCGCGTGGATTAATACGTATCCGACGGAATGCCGAGACATTTTTCAGACTCCGACAGGACCCTTGCACGCGCTCTAACCATATTTGTTGCATGTCAGCGGAGACCCGGTCAAGCAGGCAGGTTACTCATGTCTGCGGTCTCTGACGCGGAGCCCTCGGGCGGAAAGTCCCGCCATCTTGGTTTTTGATCTGCCACCAGTCGCATCGACCCCATGGTAGAGCCTGCGTCTGGCCCTCAGCGCTCCCGGCCCTCGAGCGCGCAGACCGCCAAGGTCAACAAGGAGAAGCGGAAACGTTCGCGTGTCACACCCGAACAACTCGTGCACCTAGAACAGTTCTTCGCTATGGATCGAAGCCCAACAGCCGGCCGCAGAAAGGAGATTAGCGACCTTCTCGGAATGCAGGAACGCCAGACGCAAATTTGGTTCCAGAACCGGTCCGTTCACTTCCTTCCCCATTAACTTACACTCAATTTTTTCACAGGCGGGCCAAGGCTAAACTGCAAGATGGTAAGAAGGGTCGAGATACTAGTCCAGAAGCGCCACCGGAAGCGCCACCACTGTTAGTCACTGGGTATCAAGCAGAGCTACACAACCTTCTCCGTGAAGACGAACGTGAGTGATCCATATTCGCCGCAACGTGTGCTTAAAGACTCGCCAGCTGTCACAATCATCCCTTGCACCGACCTTTCAGTCGGTACTTGGCGTCGGATCGTTGCCTCTCCCGGAAAGCATGACCTCGTGGCCTATTTATCTGACGCCAAACGTTGCCTCACCTGGTTCATCCATTCCTCAGGATTCGGATTTAAAATGGAAATCCCTTTCGATATCATCCTCAAAACCGACTTCACGAACAGGGCTCCGGGGACGGGTCTTGCTTCGTTCTTTCTCTCTCAACCCCCAACGTTCTATCTCGAAACACCTTTACCATCCAATCCCGGCCAGGGTATCCAGCAGGGCTCTCATTGGAAGAAATGTGCCGATTGGACAGAAGACCAACAAGCCACAAAGGTCTTGAGACACGATCTCGTAGGATCTGCTGTTCAACTCGCCCATGTACTGCGTCACCTGAACGCGCATGCGTCTGGATCAGACATTCGGCTCCATTCGCCAACCTACCACTCTCAGGAACCGTCTCCGCCTGTCATGGAGATCCAGCCCCCGCCTCTGACTGCCTTTGCTAGCACTCCATATCACTATCATTCCCAGGACAACGTAGAAGCCCGTGAACCTGACCACCCAACTCTTGCACATAAGCACTCCTTCTCATCGCCTGTCCCTAGTCAACAGCTTTCTCTGCACGAGACTCTGCGTCCTTCTCCATCTCCTCCAGGAGCGATTTCCGAACCTGATTCATCCATGTATCCCCATTATCTCCGACATCCCACGATGAGAGTTGATCAATCGATTTCGTACGCGAGCAGTTCGGAAACTGCTCTGCCGCAAAATGTCTCTCAGTCGTCGGACGGTAGATCTCCATTCTCTTCTCGCGGCTCGCGTCAACGACCGTACACTGCTGGCTCAGTTCATTCCCTCCCCTACGAAAACGACAGTAGGATCCTCTCGTTTCCTGAAAATTTTCAACCACACAGGGGCGATGTGCCCACGCCATTTGAACCGTTGTCTCCACCGCTATTGACTACCTCATACTACGCAGCTGGATCGGCCTGTCCAACAAGCACCTTTGACCCAAGAATACCTCTCATCTCAGGGGTGCATGGCACGTCCATTGCGGACCACAACGCTTAAAACACTACAACATCAATAATTTCTATTCCTTACCGGAGCATGGACATGCCAACACATAATGCTGCAGCTTTCCGGTACATATTCGCACCTTCATTGTTTTCCTGCACACACGTTCCGTCGCAGTTCAGTTCGGGAATTTCAACTCATCGCCGGCTTGCATGCATACGTTCTAAAGCACTCTAGTAGTACCAACCACAGCATACTTACTCTTAGTCCATTTATTTAAAACTGTCATAGTTCAACAGTAAACCTGATGCTATAGCGACCACAAAACTGACCGAGAATGCTCGGCGTCGTCTATTGCAATGAGGTGGCGAATAACATTAGCTGGATCGAATAGCGTAGGTTTCTTACGACGAAAGTACACTATCCCTGCCATGTTGGTTGGCTCTGTTTGAAAGTGTCCGACTCACGATGTTGACTGTAAATGCATCATGGGATATTATAACTCGTGGGATGGTCAGCATCAGGATACTCACATGCCTCTAAATAGCGATCCATGCACCGCATCAAGCATGTCTGAAGGAAGTCATTCAATGAGTCGTGACCGCAACTGGCAAGTCAGGGACGTGCGACGCACCTCTTCGGAACTCGTTAGTGACGTCCCGGGCTTCGTGACGCATTTTGCAAAGCATTTCTCAGAAGTTTTCTGCGTTATGGTCATAAGATATATGGTGCGAAGCGTCGTAAAAACGCCTACGCTGATGAGCTCCTGTGCAGTAGCAAGATTTATTTCTGCGCGAATGGCGTTCACCACGGCCTCCTTCTGGGTTGCCATGTCTGCAGGCCTAAATTACTTCAACTCGGCGAAAAGAAAAATGAGAACATACCCGGCTTGTTACTGCTGGCAGACGAAGATGATCTGCCAAAGAAGTCCGACATGATTCAAGGTTGACTGGGATCCGGGAGTGCAGGGCTTGAACCAATTATGTTCACTGAGGTAGTGCGTTCGAGTTTGAGCCGGGCCTACCTTTTTAGGAAACCTAATCCGGTCTCACTTGGCCTGGAACGGCCCGACGACTTGCCAGCGCCTCATAACATGGGCGCCCGTGAGTCTACCGCTAGGAGTGACGAAGCACAGGATGCCTCCACGCCTGACTACTATGAACTCCTTGGCATCGAAGAGTCTGCAACGACCGACGAGATCAAGGCAAGTATCACTCGTTGATTCGTTTGCGATCTTCTCAACGTCGTTCCAGAAAGCATTCAGGAAGCTCGCACTCATCCATCACCCTGATAAAAACAGGGACGATATTGAAGGTTCCACACAACGCTTTGCGCTTATCCAGCAAGCGTATGAGGTGGGTCGTCTGACTAGACCTTGTGATCAGCAGTGAATCACCTCCTTCGCCCATACGGTACCCAGGTTCTCAGCGACGAACAGGTATGCCAATTCCTACGTACTCATGCAACCAGACATCGATGTCATGGGTCCAAGTAGGAACGGGCTTGGTACGACTCCCATAAAGCATCGCTAGCGCCAGCGCCAGATGCGGAAGCCGTATTTGAGGAAATCCGGAGAGGTGCTCCACCTCCCCGTGCTCGCGATCGTGGATTGACGGTCCGACACTTGTCTCGATTTCTCGATGCCACAATATGGTCTAGGTTTGACGACAGCCAGGATGTAAGCAGTTGCTTTCGTGCCATCGCGCCACTCGACCAATGTCGCTTTCTTTCAGGGTTTCTTCACCCTGTATCGTAATTTGTTCTCCAGGCTTGCACAAGAGGAGAACATGCTATCCGATATTGAATACCCTCCGTTTGGATACTCGACCTGGAGTTGGGTGTCTCCGACGGCGCCGTCTGAGGCTGCCAGAAATTTCTATAATGCGTGGCTGAACTTTTCTACGTTGAAAGAGTTCACGTGGATGGATCACTACAACACTCTGGATGCGCCGGATCGCAAAATACGAAGGTCTGCCGTCCCGGGCATACGACGATCCAAGGGCCAACGTTGACTCTTTACAGGCTAATGGAGAAAGAAAACAAGAAAGCAAGGGAGGACGCACGGAAGGAATACAACGAAACTGTCAGGGTGGGTGCTGGTCCAGATCCGTCGAATGTGTCTATCAGCCCTGACTTGGACTTCAATAGTCCTTGGCAATGTTTGTCCGCAAACGCGATCCACGATACAAGAGCCATCTTGCTCACCAGGCGAAACTTGATCAGACAAAGGCGAATGGCGCCTCGATGGCATCCGGCTCCAACTCCACCTCCCGCAAGGTACCATCTAGCAACGCTCCCTACGTCGAACAAGAATGGCAAAAGATCACCAAAGACCACCAACACGATGACCTCGAATGGGCAGCTGCAGAGGGGGAGGATCCGGAAGAATGGGAGTGTGTAGCTTGCGGTAAATCATTCAAGAGTGAGGCTGCATGGGACAGTCATGAGCGCAGCAAGAAGCACTTGAAAGAGATAGAAAAGCTGAAGAGACAGATGATGATGGAAAACGAGGAACTTGGCTTATCGCGCGAAGGGCGGGATGATGATGATTCACAGGGCTCAGCGGCCGAAGTGGACGTGGACGCAAACGTGACCCCTCGACCACCACCGACACCATCCGAAGAGGCGCAGAGCAACGACTCAGACTCCTTCATGTATCATTCCGCGACTGTCGTTCAGAACGGTCTGGTTTCTGAAGAGTCTGTGGAAAATCAGAAGCAACACAAAGATGATCAAGATGAGACATTAGACGAGCAACCTCAGAAGACCGAACAAATTTCGCAAGGGTTGTCCAAGAGAGAGAAACGCAAGTTACGAGAGTCAAGAAAGTGTCAAGCAGCGGAAGTCCAAAAGAAGGCAATGCAGGTTGGTTGCTTCGGTCATCACAAGATGTATTCTCATCGTTGCTTAGGTTTGCAATGTCTGCAAACTTCCTTTTGACAGTCGGACAAAGCTGTTTAGTCATATCCGGGAAACGGGGCATGCGCTTGCAGATGCAGAAGGTAAACCGCCCCAGACCAGAAAAAATAAGCGAGGCAAAAGGTAATACTGGAACTAGTACTAGGACATATCACGAGGTGGAATCAACACATAGCCGTACAGTAGTCGTCAATTTAACTATCCCATCAACTGTGAGACGTCATCCGGTGGATACTTTGTTTGCGAGAATGTCAAAAGCCTGGAAAGCGATCAACTACTGCCTTCGAAGCATCCAGACCCCATTACCGTTTCAGACTTTGAATGTACTTCCGGCTAACTTCGTCATTGAGCACATGTGCTACTTGATCGGTAGATATTTTCTCGCGCGCTGAACGTTCGTGAATGCTAGAAGGGATATGAAGCAGTAGTCCTCAGCTGATTATAGGAAAAAAAAGACATACCCAACCATGGTCACGCCTATTGGCCAAGGCGCGTTGCCTATAGACAATCTAAGATATGCATCATTGGCTTTCTGGTATTGGCGTTTTTGCATGTAATGGACAATCTCCGCTATCCGAGCCAGCATATCTGACGGCAATGACTATCGTTCGCTTCGTATCAGGGCGAAATTCATTCGCAGGCACGACACACCCTTGATCGCAAAGTCTTGAAGAGTGGTTTGAGATATTCCGCAGATTGAACTTGTGTCGCGGCGGCCAGCTTTCCTTGTGTGGTCCGCTTGATATGTTCTGTGAACAGGGGTAAGCATGAAAAACCAAATGAACAGTTCTCATCCGACCTGGTCTTTCATCCATGGCTTCCTCCCATTCCTTGAGAGTATGCTTCAGCGCATAGTAAATCAACGGATATAGCTTATCCGGATCGGTTTTAATCAAGTCCAGGTCAAGAATACCGACGCTCGGCTCTTCGGCGTCACCCTTCTTCTTCCCTTTGCTCTTGTTCCTAAGTTCTCGCTCCACATTCTCGACGTCCTCCAATGCCTTCTTGAAGTCATTTTGGCCACTCTGACGATCATCTCCCTTTTCTTCAATCAACTCCAAGGCGCGTAGGCGCAGCCTCCGGTCTTTATCGGACTCAGCAAACAGTCGGATAGGTTGGCCTTTGGCACGAAGTCGACGTATGGTCTCTTCGTTTGAGATATTGAAAGATGACTCGGGAATTGACGAGTCCGAATCTCGTGGTTCGATTACAGGCGTGAGCGAAACCGAACGAGATGATTTCTGCTTACTGTGTAGATGTAAATACCGGTATAACTAGAGGATACTCACAGGTACATCTAGCGTTTCCCGCTCGGTGACATCTTCCGCCTCGTTTTTCGTGACCTGCGCGACTCCCATTCGTTCCTCCCTTGCCTTCTGGCCTTCTTCCTGTTTCATCCTTTCGACGTCCCCTCGTCGCAAGTACTTTGTTGGCCGAGGGGCACCGCTGGTCTCTGGCGTTTTTCGTTTTAGAGCAATTTCGGCTTTGAGCGCGTCCATGATAAAAAGTACAACGATGAAGAAATAATATTTGGTATTGGTAATTGGAGGTATAGCGAGCGTCTGATGAGCGCTAACCGGAACTGGGTCAGTGGCTTATATAATGTAAATAAATCCGTCATATTCCGAGGTGCAGTCCTTCACCAACCAACTAAAATGTCACAATCTGACTTGTCGAGGTGACTTCTCGCTTACTTCCTTTCCCCGTGACTGTATACCGAGTTTTTTTTGCAGCAAATATGTCCTCCAGACCGCGGGCTTCGATGGTGAATTCGTACCCATGTTGAAATCGCTTGGTCTAACCACGTCGTAGCTCGTTTTCCTAACACCAACCAGACGAAGCACTGGTAGGATCAAGTTTTGTTGTACAAGCCGATCTATGTGTTTATCGTGGACTGGGATAGCTTCCAAAACTATACCGATTACTTCAAATGCGTCGCTGCCAAGGGCGAAGAGCATGCACCATGCAAACAGTTCAAGAGAGCGTACAACTCCCTCTGTCCGAGTGAGCGCCTTACCTTCCTTTGCAGTGTCAGTGTTGTCTCATCTCTTTGATAGATGAATGGGTATAGTGCACGCGGTTACTGACGATATTGCATCACTGAGTGTTTTCTGCAGATAGCCAGGTTCGACGAACAAAGAGAGAGTGGAACGTTTCCTGCCTCATTGGAACCTTGATAGATATATTACTCGTGTCCCTGCCATGAAATATTAGAATGTTGAAACGCTCGATCACATGCGGAGCAGATTCGTAGCATGCCCGGCGCGTGCTGAATTTGGTCACCTTTGAAATTTGGTGAATGCACACCTAGATTTCATGTAAACCGTACAACTTCGCGACGAACTGCCAGCTCTCGGATCTCGCCTCACCTGTCGTAAACTCGAGTTATGATGGACAACGTCAATCTCAATGCCTTCACTGAAAATGCAGCGAGACTTGGTATGCGCATTCAAGAAACCTTCAATGAACACACCCGTGATCTCTCCATAACACGCGGTGGAGCGTCCATCTTTGACATGCCAGACGAAAAGGTGAAGAACATTGGGAAACAGCTGGACTCCAGCAGCGACAGGGAGAAGCTCGACGCTATGAAGCGTCTCATAGCCGTGAGTGCACACCAATAAAAACTTAATCAAGACCAAGAGCACATACGTCGTGTAATAGCTCATTTCCAAAGGCCGAAATGTTTCCAACTATTTCCCCCAAGTCGTCAAAAACGTCGCATCGCAGAACCTCGAGATCAGGAAGCTCGTCTATATCTACCTTTTGCGTTATGCCGAGCACGAGCCTGATCTCGCACTACTCTCGATCAACACCTTCCAAAAGGACCTTGCTGACCCGAGTCCACTCATTCGTGCCATGGCGTTACGTGTCCTGAGTGGCATCAAAGTTCCAATGATATGCGGACTAGTAGTTCTCGCGATCAAGAAATGTGCAGCAGATCTTAGTCCATACGTTCGTAAGGCGGCCGCCCTCGCAATACCAAAAGCCTTCCAGTACGCCCGGTGCATGTTCATTGTCTCGGCTAGTCACTAACATTGTGTAGGTTAGATGCAGCTCAACAGCCTGCTCTGATATCAGTCATAACTACTCTCCTTCGCGACCGATCTCCCCTCTCAATAGGGAGTGCAGTTGTCGCGTTCGAGTCTGTCTGCCCTACACGCCTAGATCTATTGCATCAGCAGTATAGGCGTTTATGCAAAATCCTCATAGATGTGGATGAGTGGGGACAAGCATACCTCCTCAATCTTCTACTTAGATATGTGCGCACGATGTTGCCCAAACCAACCGTTTCCAAGCGTGGCGAAGAGGAGGAAGTTGACAGCGACCTTCGACTTCTCCTCATGTCATCGGAACCTCTCTTCCAGTCCAAGAATCCGGCGGTGAGCCCAACAATCCCTCTGTCACGGCCTCAGCTTTACAAGTTACCAGGTAGTACTTGCCGTTGTACGGATTTTCTACTATTCAGGTCCACCGTCGTCTTCCAGCAAGATTGTGAACCCCTTGATTCGCATTATGCACGTATCGCGTGAAGTTGAACGTGTGGTCCTTGCGTATCTATTGAGCATCACTCGTGCACATCCAGTGCGTTATCAACATTAAGCATTGAAGCATTCCTTAATGTTATTCGTAGCAACTGTTCGCAGCACAATGCCAGCAATTTCTGGTGCGTGCCGACGATCTCTCGCAAGTGAAGAGAGACAAGATCAAGGTAATGTTGAATCTCTGCGACACGGACAATCACCAAATGCTCCTTCGCGAGTTTACTGTGAGTGCTACCGTCTTCAGTCAGCGACCAGTGGATTCTTGATATCGTTTCCAGCATTGCGCGGAAGATGTAGATGATAGTGTGGTGGGAGATGCAATTCACGCCATCGGTCGCTGCGCAAGAGTGGTCCCGTCGTGTGCGCCACAATGCCTCTCGGCCCTCATGGGTATGATCAGAAGTAGATATGGTATGTCCCTGGTCTGTCACACCCTACTCTTTACCAAGGAGATACCAGATATTATCGTCAGCAATGCTGTTTTGGTCTTGAAGGCTCTCATCCAGAACCAGCTCCTTGGCTCATCTGCTCCACCGTCGTCGCAGTCGCCGCTCACAATAGTCTCGCTTCTGGCCCGACGAATAGATGACATCAAGCACCCCAAAGCGCGTGCCTGTGTTCTTTGGCTTGTAGGCCAATATAGCGCAGCGTCAGAAATTGGCTCCGTAATAGAAGGTGTCGCCGACTGGGCGCCAGACGTCTTGCGGAAAACTTGCAAGTCCTTCGATGCCGAGGTAATCACATTCCTCGTTTCTCCTCTCGGTATTAATATACACGCCACTAGGCGCCTCTCGTCAAGTTGCAGACACTCACTCTCGCTACCAAGCTATTTTTGTTGTGCCCAACTGACCAGAGACTGGGGCTGCTCTGTCGCCACGTGCTGTCTCTTGGCCGGTATGATCTAAATTATGACGTCCGGGATCGAACGCGGATGCTCAACTCGCTTCTTGTTGGCATATCACCGACGATAAACGGCAGAGAGAAAGAAGAGCAAGCAGGTGTCATACTTCGGCGAGAACAGGTGATCAAGGTGTTGTTCGACGGAAAGGCCGCCATCACTGAGGAGAGTGGGGAGGGCTTTGGTGCGTTGCTTTAGTGGGTCTGGATATGATGCCAACCTTTCACTGTTAGGCTACCACATCCCAGTCGGGTCCCTTTCCATTGTCACAGGGAAGGTTACACTTGGGGAGGAGTTCCTCCCAGAGTGGCTTGAAGAAGGAATCGACCCCTTGCTCAGACATAATGAAGAAGACACTCTTCCCACTGCACTACCACCCCAGGCCATCAGTTCAACGAGTTCCACGGCACCAAGAGCCTTAGGATCGGCGGACGTTGCACCCATCTTATTGACCCCAGGTAACTCAACGCATGAAGCAAGGGAAGCCTGGAGGGATTTAGACAAATTTTACGCGAGTGACAGTGATCATAAACTTTCTGGAAACAGTTCTGAAGAGGAGAGCGACAATAGTACGGAGGATAGTTCTGCACATGATAGCGAGGAAAGCCAGGAAGATGGTGTGGAGGAAGAGAACAGTTTGGAAGAACAAGGAGCTGACAATACAACACACAAGGAAATCTCATAGCACGGCATCGGCCGGGAGTCGGTAATATAGTGGCTAGAATGGCGTTCAATGAGTTCTGAGCAGGATTACTTGAGTACGCACGGTGTCAAATACGTGGTAATAGTGTCCATTTACGCCCCCTTCGTGCTCATCACCATAGTATTCCATGGGAAACCACTGTCTGGAAGTAAGCAGGGAGTGAGATGTGCGACAAGGAAGACATACATGATATTCTGGAAGATCTTCCTTCCATGAGCGTAGAAGACGTGACTCCTCTGTTTGGTTTGCAAGGACAAAGCCGTGTTTCGGAAGGACAAACTGTCCAATCTGGAGCTCCGTGTCGGTGACAATGCCGCGAGACACCCTAGCATAGGCGGTGCGATACAAGCCTCGGTATAGGATATACTCGCACCTGTGAGATACCTCAACGTGTGATTCCCAGAAAGTGTAGAATCTACCAACCATCTGTCCAGATCATGTGGATCAATATCGTACACAAGCCCGTCATTCACAAGGATGTCGTACGGTGCGGCTGCATCCCATCTCAGCCCTCCAGTTAAAGACCAGTAAATAGAAGATACGTACGCCTGGGTGCCAGAGGCTTGGTGACTACGTATCCCAAGAACACTACCGGTCGAGGGTATGATGCAACCATGATGCGTGCTAACTCTTTGCTTTGTAATTCTCTGTCCAAAGGGTCTTCCTCTACAAAAAGGGCAAGGTTTCCACCCAATAGGAGATGTCATATGGCGAGACGTACCTTGACCATTATGTGAGACGACGACGGTGATCTCGGTCCCGTATACATCTAGAACAGCTTCAATGGCTGGAGCGAGCTCTCCATGCGGCGATGGGAGTAGGTGGTGACGAGAACTGATGATCGGGAACTGAAAACTTCTGGGTTAATCTCGCAGTCATGGCATTGAGCATAGTGCTTTGCCTTGGACAACAAAGCCGCTCCCCACGTATGCAAGTTGGGACCCGGTCCTAGGTCAACGTACTAGCAAAGACGTTGAACAACTTGCCGAAAGATATATCAAACTCACATAACCTAACTGTTCGGCGGCGACACGAGTTCTGATCGACGTGTCACTGACGTTCAGTCATGTAACTTGCAACTCACAGGTCGCGATTCCCATATACGGTGCGCTAAATCGCCTTCAGTCCAGTGCGACTCGTAGAACAAACGCATAGCAGCACTCACATGAAGATCCGTCTCCAACAAGCCAACGATGTCCAGTTCCAGATCCCTGTTACCACGCAAGTCAGCGTCGTCCTAGGCAAGTTCCGCTCAATTAAGGCCGTCAGCTTACCTGATCACATCTCGTATGCGACGTTGACTGTCATGTCCTACGTTGTCAATTCCGAAATGGACTGTCCAGATACCCGCGTTAAATGTTCTTGTCCCCTGTTTGTATGGTCTTGGACCCGCTACGGGCCAACGAAGTAGTGTGACCAACATAGAAACCAGGGACAAAATACACAGCAGTGTTGGGATTCGAGTACGTATAGAACTCGGGACACGACGGAGAGAGTTGGATCCGCTCGGTGTTCTGAACGGGAAGCGGAATGCAAGCGAGATAGCGGCTAGCTGCGCAGCGAGAACTCTGCAGAGGGTGTTGAACCTGAGACAAAATTATGCACGATGTACTTACAAGTCCGTCCTCTCCCTCAAATAGACGCCCCCGGGGACAAATGCATATGCAACAGTCCACACATTTGCAAGATAGAGCAGAATGGCGGTGAAGAATGTCGCAAAGTGTCTTGTGCCTACTCTATCACCCTTCCACGCCGAAGACTGTGACAAGACGGAAGGGAGGATTGACATGCAGAAGACTGCGAAGTTCAGTCCACCTAGAAAACCTGTCCAATCGCGGAAAGTGTACATCGCGAATGCACTGGTACAACCGTAAGCAAACCACAAAGGATGGGTGAGTAACGCAGAAGACGTTGAAGTCGGGAGGACAGCAGGGATGATTAGGCCGAATGATTGAGCCAATAAAGTGATGGACCCATGTAGATGTGGCAGTGGTCCCCTGGGTTGTCCATCGTGATATCCGGTCCACGACCAAGCGATGATGGTGCTAGAGTCAGTGAACATGCAATGCAACGTGAAGAATAACGACCCAAGCGCGACTGATGGAGCTATCCAATTTCCTGGGATGTTCTTGGAACCACTCGACACGTAATTTGGTTTGCCAGACCTCCCTTCCTCGGCAGGAGCGGTAGATGGACGGGTGGCTAGTTCAAGGATAGCACAGACGGCGACTGTCATTCCAGTCTTGTTGTAGCCACCGGTCTCTTCGTTCAACATCGGCCAGACTGCGACGCAGGAATCAAGTTGAAATTTGCAGCTGCGACAGTCTTCTTACCTGGATTGTTCGAGTAGTTGGCGTGTTTGGATACGGACAACAACACCAACCCTGCGCCCAAAACTAGACGTCGATTCGAACATCAATACAATGTCCCTCGTGCCATAGCAACAAAAGAAACGCACGGAATCCCTGGTATGTACCGTCTCCTGTTGTCCAATCTGCCACTTGACTCAGAAGGACGACTATGTTAGCACAAATGACCGCCAAAAGCCGCTCCATGGGGTCATCAATCTTATACGCTGCCAGCCCGATCAGGGAGAGTACCCTAAGTGTCACTCGGCCCCATTTTGTCGATGCCCAGTTGTGGATAGGTGTTATCCCAAGTAAAGCAGGTGCGAGGTACGTGAACAATGCTGCCTCTGCTCCAGAAAGACCCAGCTCCCAGACAGAGAAGTAAAACAGGGTCGTTAGTAGAGAAGTTATGATAGACCAAAATACGTATGCTTGTCAGACCCGATTTTTTTTCAGATGCGACGGCACCCACAGGCGGAATTCAGGACCCTTCGGGAGCGAGAATGTGTATTACTACTCACACAAGTAAGCATCAGCCACAAAACTCAGCCAAGGTCTTAACCTGGGGTTCGTCAGAGGGATTGACTGTTTCCAGCTTCTGCAGATGATTTTCTTCTCCTGAGTATTGGGCTTCGGCTTGTCTGACACAGGCGTAATCTGAGCTGTACGATTAGCGGCCACTGGTGAGACTCTGTCACTTGGCACAAGCGTCCTGTCATCAGTAGATTTCAATTCATCATGATCACGGAGTAGAGGTAAGGGTCTATTTATACAGAAATGTCAGATTGAAATTAAACAAGGCGATGCAATTGGTTATACATGGTTTTATGCTCGACACTGGGATCCAGTGATACACCAATAGCAACCTGCTATGATGTAAGCCTATGTGGAAAGGTACAGTGGTTTTCTTGCCTGCAGATTATATCGTCTGAAGTCGGCACCAGAGATCGAGTCATAGAACACATCCAAGAAGATGAGTCCCCATTCGATGAAAGCGTATCGCGTATATGCTATAAGGGGGTGAGTTGGGCCATACGGCAGAGCAAAACGAGTGCTACCTCCTGGTATTCTATGTACTTTGTGTTGGATGAAAAAGTATACCAGAGGAATGATAGAAAAAAAGAAGCTGGATTACACATCAGCAATAGTCATCTAGCGTGGTAGAGCACTTGCACAATAGCGACGAGCTGCCTGTGACTGGGAGATGAAGATATTAGTAGGTTAGCAAGAAACACGACACGAACCGTCTCTTCCTTATTTGCGCGTGGCTTGTAGGAGTAATGATGGCCCCTCCCAACATCCACGGAACATTGCATACAATATACAACACCATAAGTACGTCGTGTACATCGTGGTCATCGTTTGAAGTGATATAAACCCAGCCTCCACATGCGAGCGTACGTGCGATGCCGGCGAATAAGACCCAGTGGGACAGGTTGGAACCGGATGAGCGAGTGATGAAGTATTGTAGGAATACCAGGGCAAACCGGGGGCCGCTCGTGATTGCTATGAGAATTTGAAAAACGTTGCGCTCTGGATACCAGTCCCCAATGCTATAGTCACGGGTGCTAAACGATGCGTCCTGGCAGCTAGCAACCCCACTTACGTGGCAGAAACGGAAGGGAACCACTCATCTGGATATCCTGCAATGCCATTTTTAACTATTTTCTTGTAGTGGAGTGCACAGCCCAGCAGAAGGGCCAATAAAAATGAAGTGAATGCGAGATAGGTGTGGGCCGCAGCGACCAGAGACGCGTCTATGAGGAGAGGGGCAATCTTCCGGTTCGCGGCAGTTGGCATTGGGTGTCTGGTAGTATGACCACAATGTGGCAGGTCTCACAAACAAACCGTGCTGCTGACTAAGCCTAGATTACTGTGGGAAACTCCTGACTCCGAACTTAGCGACAGGGGACATTATGGCCCGTTATGTTAGCAACATGCATGGGATGCAGTGTTACATTAGCAAGCTAGTCTAAAATGCTGAGCACAGGATCTGCATTTGACTAGGGTAGTTAAAAACTACTGAGTTTTTCATGGTGCCCCTGTTTTTGACATGTTTTTTACATGTTTTTAACATTGTTATCTCTGATGCTTGAAATTCCATGTCAAAAACTATGTAAAATATTTTATGGGACTCAGAGTGCTGTCAAACTATTTACTAGCAATGTAAGCTTGTATTCAGTGTGAACCCCATCCACACAACCTTTGAAAGCTGACCTACCACAGTGGAAGACAATGTGGGAACATATGTCAGAAAAACTGAAAA
>JBBPLT010000051.1:0-108488 GCA_038089955.1 Strobilomyces dryophilus | reverse complement strand
TTAATCAAAAATATTCTAACCCTAGAATGGGTGCTACAGCATTTCCTTTGGACTCCGCAACCTCCGCTGCTGTGGCTGACGATGTTTACAAATGTTTTATTCCAGCCGCTGCTGGAGTGTTCGAGGATTAAGGTTGTGCTGGGTTTCAATTACAACATAGCCACTCGGAATCATCCATGCCCTATCGGATCAGCCTCGCTCCAGCAGTGGGTGGGTGGGTAGGAGCCTGGGAATGAGGCTACTTAGCCATGATAACTGTTTGCCGGCCTGGCTCCCCAAAACTTGAATGTCGCCAAACATCTTCGGCTACTTCCGACGCTAAAGCCAGGTATAGGGCCATCTGCAAAGCAGAGTACATCACGTTATTTTCTTGAGACTTTCGCGAGGGCTACGCGAGGCTCAATGAAGACTGTGATTGGACAGAGCACTTTTGTACGGCAATTTTACCTGCATTTTTGCTTGGGCTATTGTGAGCCGTTCCGTAGATGTAGCTAGACCCACCATGTGAAAAGTACCGAAGAAAAAAAAAAAAAGTACATGAGATCTACATACTCCTTTCGACCGCGTCCTCCTCCTCAGTGTTGGCGAACACGATCCCAGCGCCGCGAACGGTCGACACGCCTCCGCACGTCCCTCGAACGTCCCGCGCATACAGCTCGTGAATGCTCAGGATGAAGCGTGGCGGGGCAGCCATGATCGGCACGTGTTCGAGGAAGAGCAAGAGCGCGAACTGCCATCCGCCCTTGGGACACTTGCCGAAGAAGGAGAACGCGTCGACCAGGAAAGAAAGCAGGAATCTGCACAGAGGAACGCCGTGAGCTTTGGACGGCGGCCGAGTTCGAGGACACGGACGTACGCGAAGAAATAGAGAACGCCCTGTTTGACGAGAAAGTTCATGTACTGACCCTGCGTCCACCCCTTCGTCGCACGGTATATCTGAAGTGACCGTCTCATGAACTGGACGATCACGAAGATGCACATCACCGAGCTATGTGCTATCTGTAAAATGAGGGACACTTGCAGCCAAATCGGGGAGATGTTGAGGTGTATTGTGCAAGACGACACATTGAGTACCTGGTTGGCGCCCACTGTCACGTTGCGACTGTCAATGCATTGCACCGTTCGTATACTTGGCGTCAGCGAACCTGAGTAATTTTTTGGAATGTCAGAGAGCACGTCGAAGAGGACAGTGGTTATAATTTCCATCAAGAAGAATGCGAAGAGAGCGACGAGGACCGGCAGCCATCGGTGGTACATCGCCCACACGCGGAGGATCATCACGACTAGAGCCAGTCAGGTTAGGTTTCCAAGGCGTTTCTGGATTATAACTCACGATCGGCTGCACCAAGAAAGAGAAGAAACGTCCATCCCTCGATGATGTACATTGTTTTACCTTTGAATCATGAATAAAACGAGCGAGAACATCTTCGTGCACGAGCGCTTACAGCTGTTCGAATGACATCATTAATGGGATGGTAGAACGAAGGTCGGCTAGATACGCACGTCTAAGTGGTAAGACGTCAGTCAGCTTGCCAGACGTACGTCGAAGAGAAAAAATACCTTCGCATTAGCAATGTTCAGTATAGCACTGCCAACCACTTTGAAACAGCGTCATCTTCAATCAGAGACACACTCAACAGACCAGACGTACAGGTGTTCAGGATCCTAATTAAACCTTAGGAGTCGGCATCCGGTATCCCTTGTGCGACAACCACGAACTCACATATAACCGTAAAGACCGACGTAACGGACCTGCATGGGCGTCGCTCAGTTCCCCGCAAGGTACGACAGAAGAAGCCCGATACGTACGAGGACATATAGCAACGTCACCCAAGTCCAGCGCTTGCTCTGTCGTTCCGTTAGGAACAGGCCACCACGACGAATGATCGACCACTGACCCAGACGTATTCTATCTGTATGTGGGATATTGATCAGGAAAGCTAGGGGAGTAGTGGCACTCTACCTCTTTCGGGAGCGTGAGGACTGGCGGAGAGGTCAGCCCTAGTAGTCGACGTCAGAACGAACGCGCGACTCGCCATGATCGTACACGAGGGCAGTGAGGACTGCAACTGCGAGGAGGATGAGACGATTGTGTTCTACGAGCGAGAATGGCCGTACTGGTCGCATAGTTGTTCTGCTGAACGCTCGTCAGATCAGATCGGTGCGAGCAAAACATCGTATAACAACAGAAAATCGCGAGGGTGGGAGACAGGAAGGGATAAAATCACCTCTACTTTTCTGACGGGCGACTAGCATTTTAATAGCTTGACTCCACAGGGGAAGCGCCCAGCTAATTACAATAGCATCGTCTTCTGATCAGTGAGCGGGGTCGGGGAGCGCTGGTTCATACAGCATGTAGACAACCCTCGCTCGCATCGATGATCGTCCACCCGGGAAACCAGATCAGCAAACTAGTCGAAATCGCTCTCCGAGAACATGCCTAGGCATTTGTGAGGTCCTGACCACGTCGTGATCAACCATGATGCACCTTAACCCGGGCGAGGCGGCACTCACAGGAATAAACACGTTATTGTTCACGTGTTGAAGTAATAACGGCAGCGCGCAGCCAAATCTTCCAGGGGGAGGCAAATTGCTGTAAAAACGATTATAGTGGGGTCATGCGGTCGAGCGATATGAATGGTTTTCTCTCTGGGAAGGCGACGACGCGCAATCTCCGTTCTCGACGGACGGTCAGTCATCGCCGTCACTCTCGAGTGGGTGCATGACGCTTGCGGACGAGGTTCAAGGTTCGGCCGTGCCTCGACGGGCATCATGATGGATGCAATGTATTCTCTATCCCCTATTATACACCGTTAGCGTACTTTTTCGGACAATCCCTTCCTCTTCAGGCCCAGCCAACGTCGTCGTCGGTGTTTCCATCCATGACCCGCCTTCTTCCACGCTGAACGTTGAACGGGGAACCCACGCTCCTTGTGCGTCGGCAAGGTGTGCGACAAGAAGTACTTCCTCGGTTTCGGGAATGCGAGAGGCTGGCGGTTCACCGTCGGTGCGCCAGGTCGATGCATGGACGCGTACAAGCTGCTCCCGAGGAACAGACGCCTGTACGCTATCGGCACCTCGAACCCAGCGTCCAACATTCCATGGACGACCCGCTGTAAAAACGGGTTGCACTTTCGCGGCGCGACACCCCGTCTCGAGTACCGTGTCATCGCCTTCCGCTCCCTTTGCCTCCAACACGAAGGTCGCGCCTTGGTCGCCCGCCGCGTCATGCCAGGCTGCCGTCCGAACATCTCTAGTGCCGCGTTGAAGAACCGTGCATCCGGCTGTAGATTGTATATGCGGGGCTGCGCATGAGGGACGACGCGGGTGAGGGTATCGTAAATGTCGCGCGCGGCGCGGAACATGGAACGGTATAGCACCGCGCCCATACGAAGCCCGAGCGTCCTTCTCGACCGGTGTCTGCTGGCAACCTTGTCCCTGGCGAGAACGTAGTGCGCCCAACCTTTGACCTTGTCTCTGCCGTCGGCCCGCGGCTGCCACTTGTGCTCTCCAGTCTCGAGGGATATGCGCGTGCGCATGCGAAGGCTCTTGCGCGCTTCCGCAGCATAGACCTGCATCATGATCGTGTACGCGTGCACGGGGAGACACCACCCCTCGATGGCCTCGGGACCTACGGGCCCACTCTTGAGCCAGCTGATTTTTTCGGCCTGCTTTGCTAGAAGCCAGACGCGCTCCGCAAGCCCTGTCTTGCCGGCTTTGCAAAGCGCATTCAGGACAGAGGTGAAGAAGTGGGGTCCAAGGCGGACTGCACGGTAGAGTCTTTCTTGACGAGCGCGACGTGCCATGATGGCACGGTCGTGAGCACTGGGAGGGTTGTCGCCCCACGCCGGATGGTCAACGATCGTCAGCTCTGGAAGGACACGAAAGAGGATGGAAGAGACGACATCTGGATTCCCCGTCGACGAGAGATGAGTGATGTAGGAGGTCAACGTGTACATATCAGCCGGAATGTTAGAAGACGTAGGAGATACCGTCAAAAGTCTGGAAAGCGCTCGGGTGGGACCAGGACGAGGATGTTTGCTTGGAGCGCCCGACGGTATCGTAATGCCATGGTCACTGTTCTCCTTTAGTTTTCGTAGCTCTGTTACAGCGAAAGAGACAAGCTCATTCCGCCTTAGGAGGGTGCCAGACCGTAGGATGATGTTGTATGTGGTAATGTCGGGCTTGAGTGTAGGCCGCCGCACGTGTTGCATATGATGGAGAACATCTCGAGCGAGGGAGATAGAGAGACGGTGACGCAGAGCATAGTGCACGAGAGTATTGTACGTTTCGCGAGAAAGTGGAGGCATGGCATGTCGCGTTTGCTCGAGGGGTGGATCCTTGGCCTTTCTGGTCGGGAGGTCCTGCAAAAGGCCAAATATGACACGATGAAAGTACTTGTATGCGCTGGCCGTCCGCGTCGAATGTTCGTCTAGGAGTAGGACCGTGTCGGGAAGCTTCGGACAGGAATACAGCACACGCAGTAGATGGGATATATCAGAAAAGGGGATGGAGCGACATTCGATGAGCCAGGCCAAGTTGGCGAGCGCCTGCAGCGACTCTCCACGGTCTTCGTCGTCGTCACAAAGGTCCTCGCACTGTTGGGTGATCGCTTTCAAGAGTCGTTTGGAGGGTGTTCTGGAACGGATAAGTTCCTTCCAATGGTCGACCAAGTGTGGGGGAGCAGTTGCACGGGATGGCTCTTGCTCAGTCAACCTGGCTTTTATCTTCTGTGCTTTCTGTGTTTTGGACTCGTAGTCCTTGACGAGGAGAACGAAGAGCAACGAGCCCATGATGATCTCGCCCTGAAGCAAGCAAAAGTTGACGAGGGCCTCGAAGGCACGATCTGAGCACTGGCGTCTGTTCTCCCGAGCTTCGAGCAAGAGCATGAGGGCGAAGCGGAGACCGTCGTCTTCGACCGCGTCGGGGTTGATGGGAAGATTGTGTGGGAGGGGGTCCGGGGAACGGAACATGGAGACACCTTTGTCCTTGAGCACGGCAAACACGGTGGGAGGAGCATGGACGAGCGCTCGTGTGACGTTGACGAGCGTGGCCTGCCGAAGGGGAATGCCCTTCTTGATCAGTGCCTGCGCGGTCTCGTACGCCTTGAGGGGGGACTCGTTGCGGATGACGTGGTGGAGCATGACGTGGGCAGAAAGTCTCGGCGAGACGGGCTTGTTGAAGGCGATGGGAGAGAACTGGAAAGCGGGCATGAAGGGGAGCTTGACGGGCTCGGGTTGCGGCGCGTCGGGGTGGCTGGAAGAATGGAGAGAGTTGACGATGAAGTGTGCATCGCGAAGGGCGCCGCTGTTGCAGGCCAGGCGGACGGCCTTGGCAGCGAGCAGCGAGAGGCGGACGACGGGCTTTGGGGGTGGCTGGGGAGACCGGGTGAACGAGCGCGTGCTACGAAGAGCCCATTGCATGTGTCTGGGACGTTCAACGGCCGAAACACGACAGACCGAGACGAGACTCACCCCGGCGGTGGAAGCAAAGTCGAGTCGGGCACGTGACGACCAACCTGGCTGTGACCGCCGAGCCCGCGCAGAGAACAGAAGAAAATGAGCCACGAACGACCGTACCGAGGCGGAGGCCCACACCGACGCCGGCACAACAGAGAGCGAGGTGAGGACAGACCGAACCCGCGCCCAGACTCGGGTCCACCGACGCTGCCCCCACAGAGGACTATGACCACCACGACCGTCGTCGGGAGCACGACTCCCCGGAGCACGTCATCAAAAACATCATCGTCAAGATGGGCGAAGTCGTGAGTGGTCTCCGCGCCCGCCAGTCCCGTCCTCACGTCCGGCAAGGATCCCGTCCAGGAGGTCCCTCGAGTGGCCAAGCAGATCCGCGAGGCCCCCGTCACCGTCGCTGCCATATCAGAGGGCATGCGCATGGCGTGAGTCTGCCCCACGTATTCGTCCATGTCCCCCGCTGACACCTTCCAGCGTCGCCGAGCAACCCTACAAGATCTCTTACTATGCTGCCTTGCTCCGCTTGCTGCACGACCCCGCACCTTCCGAGGCAGAGAACGTGCAGGCGTCTTCTTCGTCCGTGCCCTCCCTCGGCAAATTAGTCCTCGAGGACTTTTGGAAGGGTTTCCAAGGCTTTCTCGACAAGCTGGCCTGGCGAGACATCCGTCTATGCGTGCGTTCTCCTGCGAAAATCCCTTTCTCGTGCTCACCCCTCCACCAGATACACTTCTTCGCCCACCTGATGGTCGCTCAGGTCGTTTCCATCGACTCCATGTCCGCACTCCTCCAATCATTCGCGGCTGTCCTCGACGAGTTCGGCGTGTCCTACGGTCGAGGCAAAAACGCGGCTCTGTGCGCTATCGAGGGTTTGCTCATCGTGCGTCTCTTTCTTGCCTCTCCTTTCCCAGCCACACACCACCTTCTAGGCTGGGCCGGTCATCAAGAAGAGCTTGTCGCCCAACACGGCCGACATCATCAAGGCAGTCCAGACTTTCACAGAATCTGTCGTCTCCTCAAAGGTCCTCGTTCAGCCTATGACGTCTCTCGAATCTTCCGATGCCGCACTTCTTGAAAACGCCGAAGAGGTATCGTGCGTTGACCTCCTTTTGTTTTCTACTCACCCATTTCGGTTTCCAGCGTCTTGAATGCGGTCTTGCGGTGCTCAAGGCGCTCGAATTGTCTGAATACATGGACACGTGGAATAGCGTCCCGCAGCCATACCTCGACTACCCGGATTTGGACCTCACCGTCTCTTCACCATTCGAGCTGCCCTCCATCCTGGTACCTCCGGAGGTCATTGAGCTTGATGGTCTCGCAACCGACGCAGGCGAGGATGCCCAAGTCAAAAAAGAGGACTGGCCAGAGTACTTCTTTCGCCTCTTTGATAGTATCGTATGTTTTGATGTGCAGTCGGGAGCGAATCGAACTATTGACCCTCCTCTTATAGACGATTCCAGAACCCATGAGCCTCTCTGGGTTCCTCATCCGTTCCAACATCCACGACATGATCGACATCTATGAAATCAATCGCAAGGAATGTGCTAGACTGCTGCTCGAGTACCCCAAGTGGTGTGTTCCCGGCACATTCACGCCTAAAGCCGGAGCACCACCTCTGCCTGAGGACGACCCAAACGCCAAGAACTGGCATCTGGAGAGTGTCTTGATCGAGGTTCGCAATCCGTCACGGTGTCGTGGGGTCGCTAATAGCTGATCATCATCCTGTCAGACGATTCTTGGCTCGTTGTTCCTCCTTCCCGAGCCGCCTCAGAAGCCGATATTTTACGTTGCCTTGATCACTGAACTTTGCAAACTGTCGCCCTCTACCGTTGGTCCAGCAGTCGGCAAATCTATCCGAAAGTTGTACACCGCGCTCGGAGACGGACTCGACACCGAGGTCTCCCGTCGTTTCGTCGAATGGTTTGCTGTACACATGAGCAATTTTGGGTTCCAGTGGGTATGGAAGGAATGGTGAGCGCAGTTTACGAATGCCGTTCTTCTGGTCCCACTCACGATGCTTGAACTTGAACAGGGCTCCAGATGTCCTCCTCGTCGAGCAACATCCGAAACGATCGTTCGTGCGTCGAGCAATCGAGCTTGAAATACGGTTGTCGTATCATGACCGGATTCTTAAAACCCTTCCTGAGCCCATGCAAACTGATCCGGGCGTTATTGATGCTCAGCCACCAGGCCCTAGCTTTGAGTATGAGGATCCTTGTGAGTTCGCTCGCGTTTACTTGCTCGTCGTCTTCTATTTATTCACGCGTTGTAGCGAACCCCTACTATGATGCTACTCAATCTCTCCTTGAACTCCTCCGCGGTCGTTCTCGTGCCGAGGAAGTGATATCACACGTCGATAGCGTTAGGGCATCCCTCGAGGCGAATCCCTCTGCTCCACATCCATATGCATCCGTCGACGCCCTGATACGTTCCTTGGCCATGCAGTGCCTGCTCTCCATCGGCTCTCGCTCCTTCTCCCATCTGCTCAACGCCATCGAGCGGTATCTTCCGCTTCTTCGCGGTCTCTCCAGCCCCAATCCCGCACAAGGCGGCGGCGACGTGACAGAAGCCAAGATGGACATCCTCGACGCCGTCCACACGTTCTGGAGGCGTAACCGCCAGATGATCGGGATCGTGTTCGACAAGCTCATGCAATACCAGATCGTCGATCCGACCGACGTCATCGGGTGGACGTTCGGCAACTCGGCCAAGAGCGGAAACGTGGATGGCTCACAGGGCCTGCTGTCCGTCGGCGCGTTCGAGTGGGACTTGCTCAAGGGAGCGCTGGACAAGGCCAACGGGCGGGTGATGATCGCGCGGAGAAAGGTGGCGGCGCTGCGCAAAGAGCAAGACGACAGCATCGCACGCGTCAAGGCGAGCGGGGGCGCGGACGTGGCGAGCATGGAGGTGGACGCGGACGTGAAAGAAATCATCAAGCAAGGTATATCCCTCGTCTGGTGCAGCGTGCTCGGCGTTCACCCCTTCTTGATTGGACAGACGACGACTCGGCCGAGAGTCCGCAGCTGACCACGGCTCTCAAGGCGTTTGCGAGCTTGACGCGCGAACAAAAGGGTGCGCTGTCGCGGACGATCGAGGGGTTCGTGTCGTGCCTGGCGCCATCGCCGAGCGACGCGCACCAGAACCCGTATAGCGGAAACGTGATCGGAGACGAGGCGTGGGAGCAGCGTCAGACGTGGTCCAACGCCGAGTGGCGAACTTGGGAGACGTGGGGATGGTATGGACACTTTTGCAGAACGGTGCGTCGATCTGGACCGGCTGCCCCGGACTGAGCTCATGTCGTGGACAGTACGCGCCATACTTGCGCAACTATGCGACGACGCTCAGCACGGTCGGGTTCGCCAAGTTGCACGACTCGACGGACCCCGCGGTCGCGCTGATCAAAAAGACGTGGGACATCGCTACGGGCCAAGAAGCATGAATCTAGACTTTACTCCAACTTGCACGCGCCATCGTTTTCTCGGTATACGATAACTTTATAAATGTCTATCATGAGCAGTTCTACATCCACACGTCCCGTGTGACCCAAATCTCTGTTTAAATGGTATGTCGCACATCAATCCTTTTTGTCCTTGCCCTTGGTCCGTGTGCCTGTCGAGTACCCGATAGTGCCAAGGAACACCAGTGCAGAACCGGTCCACATCATGGCGTTGGCCTGGCGACCATATACGGCGACGCTGAGGAGGAGCGACACGGCCTTGCGTACGGTCAAGATGAGGGTCACCGTGAGCGAGGACACGCGCCCCGTGAGCCTGTTGACGCCCAGGACGCAGAGAAGCTGTGTGACCGTGTTGACGACGAGGTACGCGAGCGCCGAGGGCACGACCAGCGGCGCCCCGGCGACACCAGCGCGCACGAACGGAACGACGAACCCGACGCCCTGGCTCGTGCACGATCGCGTCCACTCGGTCGCGATGGGCTCGCGAGAGAAGTAAAAGAACGGGAGGGCGAGCGCGTGCACGTAAAACATGGATTCTTGCCAGGCAGGCTGGGCGAGGGGGTCCGAGGCCGTCGGCTGAACGTACCTCGCGTAGACGTGGTCTTGCGAAAGGCCGAGGAACCCGGTGAGGAGGAGCGCGAGGGTGAGGAGGGCGATGCCTTGGGCGTAGAGGGAGACGTCGGCGTCCGGGGGCGCGTGCGCGGTGGGCTTGGGTTTGGAGGCGGAGAGTGTCGTGAGGATGACTCCGATCGTGACCATGAGCACGGAGATGACTTGCTTGAGGGTATATCTGGGGCGACGGCTGAGTCGCCGGGGAGCATGAGTAGAGGCGGGGACCGTACCGTTTCTTGACGAGAAGAAAACCGAGGACCATGTTGATGATCATGCCGCCGCTGCGGAAGACGATGTGGACCGTCATGGGTATGTCGTATGCGAACGCGGCATTATTGAGGACGGAGAGCACGAAAAAGAGCGCGACCTGCACGAAGTAGGGCGAGAGGGGTACCCTGCGTTTTCGTAGGCGGGGAAGCCACGAGTTGGCGTCGTCTGCAAAGGAGAGCTGGGTGGGAAGTGCGTAGATGGAGACGATGAAAAACTGCAGAAAGGTGATGAGGATGCCCGAGCGAGGATTGTCGGACGTCAGCCATTCTGTCGAGACCGCGTTACTGGGCGACGGATCAGCCTACGACGCTGGCAGAGGGTGGGACATACCTGCAGCAACCGCCGAAGACGAGGGCGAGGGTGGTGATCCAATCGAACGAGGACAGCATCGGTCTGTCCTCGAAGACGGTCTCACTGGTCGTTGATTTCCGAATCCCGTGACCGCGACGCGTGTTTGGTTGTTTGTTTGGGCGAGATATAAATCGCCAGCGCCGACTCGTCTTTCCTCCCTTTTTGCTTCATTTTTAGACTCGCCCCTCTCCCGGGGCCGTCCCGCGACATTCTCTATCAAGTCATTCCCTTTCACACATGTCCGTCGGCCGTCGTCACCCCGCGTCCCTCCTCCCCGCGTCCTTCCACAACCATGGTTTCGTTGACCTCATGAGCAGGCGTGTGTCCATAGACATGGTCCAGTTTATCGCTCTCCAGGCAGCGCAGGTTATCATGGTTGAAGATCAGCCCCCGCCGTTTCCCACCCCGCCGCCTACCCCTATCAAACCCGCCCCTTCGGACAGGCACGACCTGCCTCCGCCTTCTTTGTGTCTCCCCACCCTGGAATCCTTTATCAAGCAGCTTATCCTTCAATCCAACGTGCAGGTGCCCACATTGCTCACCACGCTCATCTACCTCCATCGTCTTCGTGCAAAGCTGCCGGCGATGGCCAAGGGTGAGTTCGCATGGATTCTGTCCGTTCGTTCTGATACCACAGCGTTAGGGATGCCCTGTACGCGTCATCGTGTCTTTTTGGCGACGCTGATCGTTGCCGCGAAATATCTCAACGACTCGTCCCCGAAAAACAAGCACTGGTCTGCTTATGCTATGCTTTTCGATCTCGCAGAGGTGAACCTCATGGAAAAGCAGCTTCTCTTCCTCCTCGACTACGATCTTCGGTTCAGCGAAGACGAGGCCCTGGTACACTTTGCACCTTTCATCACGAACAGGGTATCGAATCCACCCAGCCCTCAGGAAATGAGGGTCGCTGCAGTAGAAAAGGTCGCAAAGGCTGGGAAAGCGAGAGCTCAGGCGCAACAACCCCCGACCCCTCCTCCTGCTTACGATGCTATTCCTCGTACACAAGCCACGACCGGTTCTTCTCTCGTGTCGACAGTGCGTGGCCTTGCGAAACGAGTGTCTAACGGCCGGTTGAGCGTGCTCCACAACACCGCGGGTCGACAACCACTGCCGTCTATCCCGCTATCCCCGTTGTCCAGCGGCCATAGCTCCGATACCTTGGGCGCGACGGATTCTGAGATGGGCTCCTTGACAGAGGACACGGACTCGTCGACAGGTTCGATCACCAGTCCAGAAGACGAACGCGAAGATAGCAAGTTGCTCACCAAGAAACGATCTGTGCTTGGCTCTCTTCCGCCTCAGATGCGCCGCGAGGGTAGAAAAGCGTCTGACACATCGTCGATCAGCTCTGCGACGACCATCAAGGCGACAGACCACTCTTCTCCGACATGCCAGAAGAACCGTAGTCCCGTTCAACCCGAGGCGTGCTCCATCCGGGTCGTGCACCGTGGTCATGGGAAACCGCGTGTGACCTCGTACGTGTACGGAATGTCAGCGGGCTTGCAGACCAAGAGCATCAGCACTCCTGTGGGTTCGCCTCGGATCAAGGAAAGCTTCAGCACCCCTGGTTTCCTCAGTCGTATGTGGAACGCAGCGACCAAGGCGCAAGACAGGGAGGTTTCGGTCATCAAGTCATGCGCTGCGCCTCCTTCTGTGACCATTGTGGAACCCCATGAACATCATCCTCAAGGTCATGGGAGCTCTCTTCGAAGGCTGGTTCACTCGCGGTCCTCCATATTTCGGGCGGCGGGCAATCCACACGTCCTCGACGTCTGATCTCTTTCTGGGTAGGGGGAGCGGAGACGACCACGCACCAAGCGGACACCAAAATCTTGCTTCTATCCAAAAACGCCACTCTTTCTCGCGTTGAACGATCTTTCATGTCACATCCTAACGTCAAACAGGCCACGTGCTCGCGGACACTCATGAATTCGACTGGTACCTGTGTACATTTTCATTGACAGACTGGTGCGTTTCCCATGGACATCCGTACCGCTGTAGCCGTATACTTGCATACACGATCTATCTCTCACTCGTTCTGTACATGACATCAAGCTTGACACTGTATCATACCCATGTCTTTGATGAAGCAATCATGATCTGTGATGACGAACGTTGACTGTATTGCATCAGTCTGGTCGACGGCGAACTCTACGACGGATCTTTCCCGCTCGTCTGGATAGAAGAGCGGAATCGACACCGGGTTTAGCTTTGCCGCCCGATCGCGGCGTTGTCGAGACAGCGACGAGGTTCGCGGACGTTGAGCAGGACGAAGACATCAAGGAAATTCCATTAGAGAGCAGGATCTCTTTCTTTGGTTTCACGCTGCCAACATCTGTGTACATCAGAGAAGATCCATTCATCGTCTCGAACCTCCCGACGGGGCCAAACCCGAATTCTCGCAGTCGAACACGAGGAGTATGGGGGGAGGAGAAAGCACAGATTGGTGTAAGAGAAACAGGCAAGAGATAAGAGCGTATCTGGTCCATGACGCCTTCCAGACGACCATCGCCCAGCCCACGTCGCACGGTCTACTACGCGGCAGTTGCGGTCCCAGAGCCAACGAACGTCACAGAAGCCTGACGTAGGACGCAGGGAAGAGTCCTTCCTTCCCCTGACCCTCCACCTGGCCCGTCCACCTGCGCGCGGTCGCGTCAGACGGTGCAGCGAAACACGAGAGAGAGAGACATACCAATCTTCCGAGGACTTGGCAGTGATGAACACCCGCGTGCCAGCCTCGATCGTCAGATCGCCCGGGTCCTGTTAAAGAAGAAGGGGGGGAGGGGGGAAAGGAGAAAAAGTTCACGTCCCGCTCGTCTCGCACTGTCGATGCGTCTCGGACGCACCTCGCTGGTATAGTCATACAACGCCTCGGCCCACTCGCCCTCTGCGACCGCTTGCTCGGACTGCGCCCCCAGTTCAGGCTGTCTGGGTGCGGCGCGCGGGGCGACGCCAGGTCTGGGAGTCGTCCCCGCGGTGGCCCCACTACCCCCTGATATTTCCGACGTCGCGCGTCGCACGGGTGGCGGTCCAAACTCGTTTTTTGGAACCACGAACGCGGAGGGGATCGCCACCCCCGACGTCTGCTGTTTCTTGAGCGCCGAGAACATGCTCGTCTGTCGCGCGCCCCCCCCACCACCACCGCCACCAACAGCAACAACCGGAACAGTGAGTGGGCGGAGAGGCGTGAGAGGATCAATGCCCCCCACCTTGCCCGTCGTCAGCTTGTCCACCTCCGATCCGGGCGTCTGTTCCGTCCTCGTCTTTGCAGGCATCGGCACGTTGGGCGCCCAGCGACGGGGCAACGACGGCAGCACGTCCGTCGATGTATTGGTGGGCTCGCCACCAGTACCTTGCGAGAACGCGAGGGAGGCCGCAGCGACCCGACCGAGCCTCGCCGCCTGCGCGACATCCGCGCTGCTCGCACTCGAGTGGGCCTGTAGAATAAAAAAAAAAAAACACCGAGCGAACCTTGTGAGTACATCCCATCGCTTTACGGTATCGGACACCGTAGGACGGTGCGGAGCAGGATTGCACGCACCGTCGTCGACGCCGCCATGCACGGATTATTCGGCTTGCCCGTGGCTCCGCTAGCGCATCCCGTCGCATTGGCCGCAAGCGCGCGTTGGACGACCGACGCTGCTGCAGTAGTCGAGATGCCCGTCCCACCCACCCCCTGACTGCTGTTGCGCTGGCCCAACAGCTCGGGTCGAGATTGAAAGTACCTGCAAAGATCAGCCACGACCAATGCAGGATGTTCTATCTGGGTACTCACTCGTCGAGGAGGTTGAAGAACGCGTCCTTTTCTTGCGCGGAGAGCTTGGTAAACACCATCGCAAGGCGTGAGACCTTTGATCGGCCAGATGCTTATCCGGGACAGCGTTATTTCTATAGCATACAGACCTACTTCATAACAGACTATTTGCGTAAAAGCGAGAACGAGGCGCCATCGAAGTAGAGTATCGCAGAAGAAGAAGGAAACTCGGTCAATCAACACACAGAACGCAAAGGAAAACGGGAAAATAACACCTCGAGGCGATAAATCAGAATGGTTGAACGAGATAAGAGCGAGTCATCCGCGTCCAGACGAAATCGAATACACATCATGAACCAGCGTAGTTAAATATGTCGTACTCCCCGGGAGCACCCGAGCTGTCTGCCATGGGGCCCATGTTTTGGGTCAAGGACATACCAGTCATCTGCGACAGACGACCCTGATCTGACGGCATATGCTGGTTCATTGATTGCCCATACGGATAGCTTCCCGTCATGCCTTGCTGATGTTGCTGCCAATTCGGGTTCGAGGGCGATGACGTTGATCCAAAGAATCCACCGACAGCAGTGTTGCTTTGTGTGTTCATCGGATAACCATTCATCTGCCCGGCGGCAATTCCCATCTGTTGCTGCATCGGCTGTTGACCACTCTGCGGCCAATTGGAGTTTTGAACCTGAGGGTTGAATGCAGCCGGATTCTGACCCATGACAGTATGCGAATGTGGCATCATTACTTGAGAATAGTCGTTTTGCTGTAGCTGAGGTTGCTGAGAAAGCCTCGAGGGTGCCCGCGGCGTCATTGGCGAATGCACGCCATCGGAGGGCGAACGTGCACTCCGTGCAATGCCGGGAATCGTTGCGTTGGAACGCAAAGCAGGAAACTGATCGCCTGCTGGCGCCGACATGGGCAACCCGCCCACACCGCTACCGGGTTGCGAGGGCCCTGCTTGCATGCGTTGAGCCATCGCGTAGGCATGCTGTTGCGAATTCATCATGTTCGGAACGGCGTTTATGTTACCGTTCGTATTTCGCATCTGCTGATGCATAAGCAAAAGCTGTCTTTGCTGGGCGTTCATGTTGTTAGGCATTCCTCCTTGCATCTGCGAAGAAAAACTTGAGCCCCCCATGCGTGGGTCCATTCCCGAATTGGCGTGGCCTTGTCCGAAAGGGAACATGCCATTTTGAGCGGTCGGGTTCATCACCTGTTGTTGTTGGGACATGACCGGCGACTGTTGGGCGAGGGGGGACACTGGGCTTTGAACACCGCCGGTGCTCATTGCTCCGTTGGGAATCGAGGCCATCGAAGGGTTCTGCACCATGCCAGCCATCTGAGGATTGCGTTGTGGGGTGCCCCCCTGAGAATTTTGGAGTTGTTGTTGTTGTTGTTGTTGCTGTTGCTGTTGCCTCTGCGCAAGGACGTTCTAGGTATTCGGTGAGTCGAGTGTCAAGAATCTCCAGGGACGAAGTACCTGAAACAGTTGCAGCTTCTGCATCTGTTGCTGCAGAGGAAGCGAAGTGAACTGAGGTATTTGTTGGATCATGTATTGCATGAGCGGGTGGCTAGGATTTTGCAATATCACACTAAGCTGCTGCGTCTGCACGAACGCTGCATTCGATTGGCCGGTAGTCACAGTCGGCGGGGCCTGTTGGGAGGACGTCGAAGGCGGTGACATATGCCGACCAGCTTGCATTTGTTGCATCTGCGCAGCCTGCCGTAGCTGTTGGTCTCTAGCTTGTTGTGTCTGCATCTCTCTGGCGCGGGCGCGGGTACTCGCAGCGATAGAGGCTTCTGTTGGACCAAACGGAAGGGATGGGTTCGTCGAAGGTGGGGGCATCGAGGGACTGGATACACGCGGGCTCTGCGGCATGGCTGGTGCAGCCGACATGACCATGTTGGGTTGAGTTGCAGGGGGAAAAGTGCTCGATGGGTTGGGAAGTGGGGCGGCAGATAACGAAATAGCGGAAGGTGGTGCCTGGGACACTTGTGGTTTGTTTTCGCCCACGTCGCGCCGCTTACTGGCGATGTCTGGAAGATCATCTGGCCGCGTACGCTTCAACGCCCCGTTAGGAAGTACAGAGGGAGCAATCGGAGAACCTTGGTGGGTCGCGTTGAGGACTTGTCTTCGCGCAACGTCCTTGGCAAACAGGGTCGACATGTCAGAGTAGAGATGATGTATTCGTTCCATGGACACGAAATCGACTGCTACGGGGGGTTCCATGATGGGAAGTGTAACGCCAGGATTCTGGAGAAAAGGTCTCAGGACGTAGCAAGCGAACACGACTAGAGAAGACGCATACATTGTGCCGTTGATCTGCAGCAGCAGCCAGCCATGTCAGATTTACATGGAGTCGCCACGCATACCTGGGAAGACATGAGTCAGGAGAAGACATGTATGAAGAGGAGGGACGGACTGCTGAAAGCGGGAGTCTGAAAGCGGGATCCCACGAAGTTGAAACTGGACGCAGACGCTGCCAAGAGAGTGAACGAGGTGACAAGGGAAAGGGAGAGTGGACGCACTGGAAGAGCTCAGCGTTAATGTCGAAGATTCGGACGACCTTTGAGTCGCCGGAAGAGGGACCGGCAGCGGGGGCAGAGAGGCCAGAGGGGAGTGGAGGGACCAGGAATTCGCCAGAAGAGGCCCTGGAGTGAGACGAGCCATGTGGAGCGGGTGCTCCATTGAGCCTGATGGAGAAGAGATCCGTGGCAGAAAACTGCCTGGAGGGCGAGCTGGCACTGGAGGCGGGCGGGGAAGAGGTGCCATTTATGCGGACGGTGGGCTGGACACGTCTGTCACGGGATGGGTCGTCCCGAGATGACGAGGGGAACTGGTGGGACGAACTTTTGGGATCGTCGTGCAGGTCTTTGGCATCCTCGGGAGCGTCGTCGAGGTCAGGCGCAGGGGAGAGCTCAGTGAGAGGGGTGAGGGTACCTTCGATGGTGAGGTCAGGCTCGTGCTTGTCCTGTGTGGGAGGGTGGGGAACGATGTGGGAGTGGGGAAGAGACGGGGGATTCTGGTGGGGGGCGGGGGAGCCAGAGTCGGGTGCAGGGGAGAGGGAGGAGCTCTTGTCGTCGCGGGGGAGACGGGCGGGGGAGGTGGAGGAATCGGCGGAGAGGTGAATGGGCGGGGAAAGGGGCTGTTGGGGGTGGAGGGCGTCGTGGAAGAAGGGAGTGTGGGAGAGGTCGTCTGGCCAGCTAAAGTGGGCGTCGTGATCGGGGGACAAGATTAGATTCTGCTTTTGGGACTGTTCGAGGTCATGGTGGTGGGGCCGACTCGGATCGAGATGGATCATGGGCGAGACGGGGGCGGGGGACGGGGCGTCGGCGTCGTGGCGGACGGTGGGGGCGACGCGGGCGGTGCGAGTTTTGAGGTCGGGGGCGGGCAGGACGGGGACGAGGGCGGGGCGGGGCGGGGCGAGACGAGACTTGGCAGTAGCGTGGTTAGCAGAGGATAATTGGTGTTATAAATCCGAGCTCAAAACCGGGCGTGCATATCAAAAACGCTGCAGTTGCGAAGACCCCCCAACAAGACACCGTGCGACTTTTCTTCCCGACTGGTACACCATGTCCCAGCTTCCTGTCCTCGTCCATCCCACCCAGAGCCCGACGCGCCAGACGAACGGACGACATAGGAGGGCCCACCAAGCCCTCGCCCGATCCATGTCCGTGGCGCCCGGGCGCTCGATTGGCAATTCTCAGACGCTCTCGACAAATGTCACGCTAAGGCAGCAAGCGGCGCGTCAAGCATTGGGAACGCAGTCGCGATGGCGACCCAAGGACGAGCACCAGGACGATTCAGACGCGCGCCGCCGACGCGAGGACCGTATCGGAGCGTGGTCGACGAGGGATAGGAACGGCTGGAGGGATCTGTTGACTGCGTGACACCGTCACGTTCCCACGGGGGCAGGGAGACGTGCAAAGATCGACCAGTCTTTGCGACCGTCATCATGCTCGCCCTCGTCAACCCCCTCCACAGCGCCGACAGACCCATCCCCTCCCTCTCCGCCCTCCCCATCCCGCCCCCTTCCGCCCCCTCCGCACGCCCGGCCAGACACCGAAGACTACCCTTGCAGCACTCCTTTGCTTCGTCCGCCCATCAAACTCGCTACCCATCCAAGTCCCTTTCCGGCCCTCCAGCCGTGGCCTACGACCGTTTCCCTCCGACGAAGCCGAATGCTCCGCAACACTCGTGCCACTTTCCACCCTCGTCCGCCGCTTCCGTCGCTCCCTCCACCTTCGATAACGCTCCCGCCCGTCTGCCGCCGTCCACACCTACTCCCCCGCCCGTCGATGTCCACTCCTACGTCCCGACAGAGCTCCTCAAGCTCCTCGCTTGCCTTCTCACCCAAATCGCTCGCACCAACGACGGCCTCTCCTCCGCTGACTCGGCTGCACATACCCTCCCTCCCCACTCCCAACCTTCATCACCCGACGCCGACTCCCATACTCCCATATGGCGCTCTCTCACCTCTGCATCCCGTACCGCCCTCGCAAATCCCGCCTCTGCCCTCACGTTCCACGCCCGCAACATCCCCACAATCTCCCTCGAAGCCTATCTTTTACGCATCCTCAAGTATTGTCCGACAACAAACGAAGTCTTCCTCGCTCTCCTCGTCTATTTCGACCGCATGTCTCGCCTAGCCTCGGACGCTACTGGCCGCACGTTTGTCATCGACTCGTACAACGTCCACCGATTGGTCATCGCGGGCGTCACCGTAGCCAGTAAATTCTTTAGCGACGTCTTCTACACCAACTCCCGATACGCAAAGGTGTGTCTAATCCTTCCGATCTCCGTCATTGTCATGATTAAGCCGTTCGTTTCCTCATCTCTTCCACCCTAGGTGGGAGGTCTACCTCAAGCGGAGCTCAATCAGCTGGAGCTCCAGTTCCTCCTTCTCAACAATTTCTCTCTGGTCGTCTCCCCAGAAGAAATGCAAAGATATGCCGAACAGCTCGTCCTTTTCTCTCAGTCACAGTCGCAATCACACCCTTCATCATCCTCTCAGCCTCCGGCCACCCAACTGCCACGGACGCCATCGACGCAACTCCGATCACAGCCTTCCACTTCATCGGGTCCAGCACGTGCGATGGGCGCCATTGACGCCTATGGCGGCTCGGTCGCCCCCGACCGCACACCGAGCATGCGCGCAGTGCACGCACGAGACGATGATGCAAGCAGCATCTTTAGCGAGACGTCTACCGAAACAGAAACCGAAGGTGGCGATACGACGGACGATGAACCGACTATACGTCCTCCCAATTCGGCAAGCTCGTGCTGTGGTGATGTGGAGGAATCCCAAAGCGAGGGCGTGTTCCGTGCTGACGCCTGTGGCGATCCAGAGCGAGACAGAGACAGGGGGGAGGCGACCCCCGAGCTGAGAGCACAACGACGCGTGCGGGGAGTGAGCGAGGACGTCGGCATGACGAGTCCCTAGCCCTCGCGCTTCGCATTTTTCTTCTATCCATTGACTCGGTGCAGCTGCTTGCTTTTTTTCGCTGTTAAACTTCTAAACGTTCGGTTTGTGCCACCATCGACATTCGTCTGTAGCCCGTAATAATCTCGTGCATACCTCGGTTCGCTCACATTACTATCCGGTTAAAATTATGCAGCGTACGATAGTGCATATACCTGTCTTCTCCTGTTCTTTCTCTCCCAAACTCCTGCGACACGAACTTGCAGAGGTAAAAATAGAACCTAGAACAAACCCAATATTGCTCTCCAAATTGATCCGATGCCTCTATGTTCGGCTGACCTGCCAGAAGCGCGTAACAGCTGCCGTTCAGCAGCTGTCTTGTCGTCGGTCCGACGCTCGTCTTCATGGGAACGTCCGGATACTCGCGCTGTCCACTGCTCGATCTCGGTGTGCCGCCCTGTCATGCAAGTACTTACGTCGTAATTGGTTGGAGCAGTGTTCCCCGCGCCCGCGCCGTCGGTGACGCGACCTGCATCTCTGGCACTGCATCGCTTGGAAGAGTCCGGGCGACTGCATAGGTTTCTTCCATGTCGGGACGCCAAGTTGGATTCGGCGTCGCGCGAAAACTGGAACTTCCGAATCCAAGCCATCAGAGTCCTTGAAGCTTGAAGCGTCGAGGCGAAGAGCAAAATTTCGACTACTTATAAGTTTGCAACCTGCATGAATATCCTCATTATTCATCCAACTGCACCCGCGTCTTCTCACACCAATCGACAGATTTGAACACCAGTCGAGCTGCTACTAACGGGCAACTCGTCAAGCGAGCATGCTACTGGCGTAAAATGTGTAAGGTTCCCTGCTACGTCCACTTGCAAAGTACAAAAGAACGGGTGTTCTCTGCAGGACTCTTTCGGGAGTACTCGGAGTACTCCGGAAAACAAGCAGGCCGAAGGAGCCAACTTCCCGCGCCCGAAAGGCTGAAACTGAGACGACGATTCATACTCATACAAGAACTTCAGAGACCCGCGGTACCGTCCCGAAAGCGAAATTAATCGGAATTAGTGGGCACGTAGAGACCAGCTCCAAGCGACCTTGACGACGATCGTCCATTGGCGAAAACGCACCTTCATCCGCCGCGGGCGCCCTCGCGCGAATTTCGCGTCCATCGACTAGAGGTAGGCCGACCTTCCACGCGCCCCCGAACCTCGCTGTGCTCTTTGTCCGGCGCGCCCATTTCGCGCACGCGCCACCACGTCCCATCCAGACTCTCCTCGACAGTCCTCAATCCCGGCATCACCCTCCTCAACACCGCGTCCACCTCGACTCGTCGAGACTCTAGAACTCGCCCCACCAACCGCAGATACGTCACGCACGGGTGACGCACCGTCGTCTTCCCAAACGCGAGCACGTCCTCGGCGTCGACGCGCACCCCGACAGACGAGAGATTCGGGCAGCGTTCCAGGAGCGAGAGGAGTCCCTCGAAGGTGACGGAGGTAAGCTCGGGGTCCGCTGCGTCCGTCCCGATACGGAGTTGTTCCAGCGCAGGTGACTCGGACGCGATCGTCTTGATCAGGTCGTCGTTCACCCAGAGGTTGCCCAGGTCCTCGAGAGTGAGCGCGCGCAAGGATTTCAGCGACAAGAGCGGCTCCAGATCGCACGCGTCCAGTCGATGTCCTCGTCCGGGCGGGCCCACGTGTAGACCGAAGCGTTTGGCTGCTTCTATGTCGTGAACGAGGGAGAAGTGACGCGTGTGCGGGAATTTGGCGACGAACGACTGCAAAAAGGCGCGCAGCGATGCAGAGGTGCAGAACGACTCGATCTCTATGTTAACATTGGATGGGGAGACGTCTGGCAAGAGAAACATTTCTGCAAGAAAGTTGACCTTGTAGTCCTTCCAATGGAGAGTTTGTAGGCTTTGAAAGCTGCCGGGGCCAAGGCGATCACGAAGCAAGTCCAGCTGGAGTTCAGACCAACGCATATCCACCATCAAATATGAGAGTCTCCTGAGCTGAGCGAGGTGAAGGAATGCATCATTATCCAGGGTAGAGCAGACCACCTTCTCCAAATGATGCAACCCGCGCAAGAGGCTTGAAATGGTATCTACCGCAGATCTGCCATTACCGGTTATCTTAAGGTATACGATCTTTGGGCAGATAGTCCCGAGAGGCAATCGGATAATCTGGTTGATGAACAGCTTGGCATCAATCTCCAGGGATTGCAAGGAAGGGCTAAGAAAGATGTTGATGGCGGGACAAAACAGAGGGTGACATGTTCGCCACTTCAGCTCCCGAAGGTTAGGTGTGAGCACAGGAGGATCCCGCAAGGCAGCCATTGCGAGAAAGATGGTCCAGCACCGTTCATGATACAAGGAAGGAGTCGTCGTGTGTTCTTTAAGAACTCGGACACGGCTTGCACGATCCATGAAGCGCGTCCATTCAGAGCCGGAAAGCATTCGGCGGCTCTGCACGTCGGTTGGTCATGATCTGAGACACGGTAGGATGTGGAACACCCGCGCACTCACTAAAGACCAGGTCTGGGATTCCTTGTTCCGCACTTGGGGCGGAAGAATGTTGTAAAGCGCCGAAATTTGGGACAATTTGTGCCAGAGGACCTCCTCCACCACGCACTGAAAGCGGCGGGAAGTCCTCGCGATGGCAGCGAGCGCTGGGAGGAAAGGTTTGCCCGAATCATCTATGATATACTTGAATATGATTAAAAGGATCTCGGGTATGCGTAGGGCTCGGTGCACGCCACGCTTATACGTGGCCGGAAGGGAAGGAACAAGTATGAACATAGGCCAGAGATCAGAATTCAAAGGATTGACGCTGATATCATGACTCGGACAGGTTCAAGAAAACGTCCCGGGAAAACACGGTGCGCGGTCAAATAATTAACCGGAGTGTCATTCTCCAGCCTCACGTATAGTGGCAGGAGGAAGTTGAAACGTCGGTGGCCAGCCTGCCTAACCAGATCGCGTGACAAACGAATCAGATAAGAGACAAACGTATGACCTGGAAATCAGTAAGCGACTGTAGTTGTAAGGTATAGTCGTTTGTTAATTGTGATAGTATGCGAGAGAGTGTAGCGATGAGTCTATTGCCATTAGCAACCCGTAGTATTCCGAACTACAATTCATCTTTCATAGTCTCCTCGTCCAACGGTCGACACAAAGCAGGACTCGTTCCTGTAATTTGATATTCGCACTTCTCCAACTCAGCGATCGTCAGCAGGGCGTTCTCCGTACCACACGAAAGAATCAGCTGAACAAGTGCAAGCAACGATCGGCGATCTAACGAAAGAAGAAAAAAAGAGAAAACTAACCTGGAGACTGCGCTGTGGTCCATTCCAGCACTTCGTGCCCTGCGTATAGTGCTGTTTAGTATAGTATTCGGGCTTGCCGGGATTCACCAGTTCATTCCACGAAGAAAATTTTCTTATTTGCACGTCAAGCTCGCATTGGAAGGTGCAATGTTCGGTGACTTACCCGAGACTGAATGTCGATCCACCCTTGTTCGGTTTTTGACGAGCTTCGTCAAAGAGGCACACCTCGTAGGTGTAGCTACAAATTAATGCATCAACATCTGCAGGTCAGAGCGCGGTGATCTACGAACTCTCCAGTGTCCTTCTCAAGGCATAGTCCGTCAAGTTTCTTCCATTCACCTTCGGGGCCAAACCCTTCAGGCTTAAACAGATTGGAGAGGTCGTTACGTGCATTTTGCTCCTCCTCGCGTGTAAGCTGGAGGTTGTGTTCCGCATCGGACAGAGCCTGCCGCGCCTGATTGGCTTCTACAAAGGGCTTTCAGCACAGATGCATCACATACAAAGATCGTATACAGATACCATCGGAAGCATCAGACTGGCCGCTCCCAGTTGCAAATGTTTTCACAAAGGAAAGAACCGTATCACGGAGGGAGATATAATGCGGAACGAGCGAGTCAGGGAGATAGGCAGTTACGTCAAAAACTGGGGATCAGATTCGTTGGTCAGCAATGTATCACATTCAGAATCCAGGTAGTAAAACCTACGAATCGATGATGTCGAAGGGTGGCCCACAATCTTATCATGCGCCAGGAGTAGAGAGACGTGATCCGTATCTAGCAGCCGGTCAAGTTCCTCCTCGATTTGTTCTGCATTCCATAGGCCATCCTCTTCCTCCGCAACCTCGGCTGCGTGGCGCTCCGTCTCCGTGGCATCATCCTCACCCTTGCGGATGTCATTGATGTGAGGAAGGCCTGCGAGAGATTCCCAACCTCGTACAGCTTCCAAAACAGCCATATCTTGATAATTTGGATTGTATCCTGTGCGAAGGGTGTCAAGCATATCACCGAGCACGTTGTTCTTCTCCACGTGTTTCTTGTGTTCTTTTTGTAGAGACTTTAACGCCACATGGTGGGTGAGAAGCGACTGGTAGAGAGCTGCCAGAAGGATATCAATGTTAAGATACGAACACAAAAAAAGCACCTGCGTGACTGCTTCTTGCGCTCCAGTTCAGCAGCTGACATTGACTCTGCGTGTTTGGCAATGTCTTGGAGAGAATGAATATTTGAACATGTCACGTCGTGATGTGCCCCTCACCTCTCAATCTCTCTACTTCGAGTTCACGTGACACGAGTTCGTGCTCCAAGTCAACGAGAAGTTCTTCAATCCGTTTCTTCTCCTTCTGTGCAAATGTAATGTACGTAGCACGTATCTTGGCACCCTAGAAGAGAGTGAATGAAATATAAACTTTGACGAAGCATGGCCCGTACTGTTTTTCGCAGTTTGCGCTCCGCTTCCTCCTTCTTTCGATATGCTTCGCCAACCTCCTCACATGTATTAGCGCATACCCCTGATGCTTCATCTGACCCGTCGCAACATTCGGGCTCTAGTAGCAGGTTAGACCATAACGGTTTCACACGGCGTACGGATCACTTGCCGCAAAGACCATCCTGCACACGTGAGCTAGGAATGGTCGCACCAACATGCCCTACGTTCCTGCAATAGAACGTCATCCCAGGACATGCACTGGTGCCTGGCTTCCTTAGCTAGTTCAGAGCGAATCGTTTCGTTCGTGACTTACCAGGCTCATCGCTACCATCAGGGCAGTCGCAGTAGTCGTCGTTTACAGCGCTCCAAGGAATTTCCAACGAGCCGTCCAAACATGACCACGATCCTGATGCAGAAGGGGTGTACTTTGTCTGAAGAACAGGGGAAACACCATGCGTTTTATTGGGAACTGCCAACGCGGGCAGAGGGAGGGCGAGCAACAACCAAGGAACCATTTGACCCAAGCTTTCAACTAACGCGTCGAGGTGAAGGACATAATTACATAATACACCCATTAGAACGGAGTTTCAAGTTAACGGAATCTGCCAGGAGTCGATCGAGGGAGGATGCACTGCAGACGACCTCCATCGACATCGACGACGACAGCGTCGCAGCATCATGGTGAGTCCACCTTTCTCCAGACGTGCATATGCGAGCATTTCTTCTGTTTTACGCCGAGAAAATCGTCGGCAGGATACTGGATGCACGTATCGTCATCGAGATTACTTGTATGGGCTAATCCATCACCCAGCCGAAGGCAAAAACACCTGCCCCCTCATCCGGTGGAAAAGCTGCAAAGAAGAAGAAGTGGTCGAAGGGCAAGGTCAAAGACAAGGCCCAGCACGCGGTCATCTGTGATAAAGCAACCTATGACCGTGTGATGAAGGAAGTGCCAACATGGCGCTTCATCAGTCAAAGCATCCTCATCGAACGGCTTAAAGTCAATGGGAGTTTGGCACGCATTGCTATGAGGCATCTGGAGAAGGAGGGCCTGATCAAACGCATCGTGCACCATTCGGGCCAGCTCATTTACAGTTAGTCTTATCTCCTCTGTCGAATTTTTTTACTAATATACTTACAGCCCGGTTAACCACCGCTTCGGATTAGAGCTAATCGTGTATTTGGCGTCCAGTTCCCACCAGAAGCCCATGTATTTCACTTATTCGACCAGATTTCATACTTATGACTCACACACTAATAGCCCTCGAACTGTGTGCTGAGTGTGCACGGTGATTTCCGTCCCTGGCGGCGCATTTAGGCGCATGGTATTTAAGTAACCCACTCACATCGAATTCAGGACTTGTGGGACTGGGTGATCAGACGGCTGGGCAACGCGGGCGACGAGAATTTGGTGATTGATTCTTAACCTCGAACGTTGTCTGAATGACCTTCTGGCCTTCGTTTTTCATTTTAATCGTCTTTGCGGGGCTCCGTACAGACCAGACATCGGGACGACATGCACCCGCCCCGTCGAGTGGAGCTTGCTTTCACCACGATTCTACGTCACATATATAATCGAGATTAAGGATGAGGTCGAGTCACATTATCATGGGTGAACAATAAGGCCTACGTGAAACGTCCGTTTCAACTTATAACGCGCAAGGGCGCGTGCCGTGATGAGTAGAACACAGCACCCGAAAAACCTGCAGGTGTTCCAAATGTCTCAGAAACTGTTATCATCCCTTTGTCCGTGACATTGAGTCAATTCACAAGGTGTTGCATCGAATTTGGATTACGAGATGATGAATGATTACATTGATTTCCTTCCGTCCTACATCTCGCCACACTCTGGGAATAAAGTTAACTGGCGTTCGTCATGTAGGGTTACCACTCACCCGTAATCTTGACAACTAACTTGGGCCGGTTATTCGGCCCGGTAGGCACATTCTCTATTTTGCGTAGCGTGAGCATGCCGTCGATCACCCTCCCAAATACCACGTGTTTCCCATCGAGGAAGTCACACTTGGCTGTCGTTATGAAGAATTGGCACCCATTCGTGTTTACACCAGAGTTGGCCTAAGACGAGGTTGAGGTATGCAAAATGGCGGTGTGGACCTCCGTACCATGGACAGGAGGCCCGGACCTGAATGTTTCTCCTGGAAGTTTTCGTCCTAACAACAGACTCAATACCAACATAGAGATAGTAAGCGTTGTGTTACGACTGACCGGGAAGGTCTTCCCGTAGATCGAGAAGGAGCCAGTTCCATCGCCATTGATAAAATCGCCACCTGGCGAAAGATAAGCTGATATAACGTGAAGAAGTTGGGGAACAACGTACCCTGACACATGAAATTGGGCACTCTTATCTGAGGTCAGCGAGCGATAAAAGTCAGTATGGCAGGGATCATACACTCTATAGCCAAGTCAAAAACGTGAAGATATCCATAAGCACGTTGCTCACCTGTGGAACGCTGCATTCTTGTAGCCTTGTGGGCGAGCGTCCCGCCTATCATGCCCCTTAACCTGATCAGAGAAAGCTACTCCTCGAAAAAAGGACAGAACCACCTGCATTCTCCAGTGCACAGCTGCCTGAAGTTCTCTGCTGTCCTACTAGAACATCAGAATGCGAGCGCAACAGACCACAGCAGAGGACGCACTTTGGGACGATATCGCTAAACAGCTCCATTTTGATGCGTCCTGCGGGTGTTTCTCCGATTTTTATGTCCATGAAGACGATCGGGCGCGCTGTTGAAGACATTGAGCAAGCAGGGTGTGTTCAGCCTGTCCGAGTCGCGAACGTGAGATTTTGGTCCGATTATCATTATCATAATGGCATTACTGTACTCAGGCTATCGTAAGTTTTAAAACATGGACACGTTCCGGAGTCTGCGTCCTATACGCGTCCCTTGTCCGAATACTGTCTCTGCGGAAAGCCCTTGGTGTCCCGTCAACAAAAACTCCTGTTGACGGCTCCACCTTTGTCATTCATGTCCCTTCTATATTGGCTTGCTACTTCACCTGCCTGCCGCACTTTTCCGTGGACATGTCAATTAGCAAGACAGAGCCGACATCCCTCAATCTTGTTGCTCGTGCGTTTGACTCTTGTTCTTGGTCAAGATCCCTCTCAATGACCTCCTGTTTTCGACGCCTCCCTGGCGCTCTACATCGTTGAGCGATTCCCGGGGTCGAAGGTGGCGCCAGGTACTATGCCGCACGTTAAGTGGTTATCCGCTTTCCTTTATCGTCGCCTATTCTTGGCTTCTGCGTTCTTGCACCACATCGGGCTGATTGCGCTCAATAGCCAGATGAGCATTTGGTGGATGCTGGTAGGCTTTGGGATGATGCTCCAGGTATGCTTGCTGAGCAAGCCTTGGACGGGAAGGCGAGTGAATGGGATAGGAGGGTAGCTTCGGATCGAATCGGACGGCGTGGCTTCTACTGTAGGGAAATGTTATCATCGAAGGGTTCGCAAGGGCAGGGATGTTTGCGTGCGTGAATTTTGTTGACGGTACGCAATTGTCAGTCGGTGGAACATTTGGTGGCAGTTTTCCTACATTCAATTGGAAGACTGGAGTGCAACGCGTTACCTCGCTGATAATACTCACCAACATTAGTCTCCTATAGTCTGTGACCCGAGTCTTGACTCATGAGATGTGCCTCGGAACTCGCCAGCCTCGCTCGCTGCCGCGTTCTCCTGCATTACTAGCGGCTTATGCCACTGAGTCTTATTATCCGGCATGTAAGCGGAGCTCCCCGGAATAAGACCTGTAAAATGGGGACGTAAAGGTGTGGAGTCCTATCTGTTTCCACGCTTCCATGAGCACTGATCAAAAGTACTACTACATCGGCGTGGACGTCGGGACAGGCTCCGCTCGGGCGTGTCTCGTCGACACCGGTGGTCGCATCGCAGCTTCCGATACCCAAGATACAAAGACGTGGCGCGATGACAACGATCATAGGATCTTCGAGCAATCGACCACAGACATCTGGTCCAAGGTATGCCTCGCAGTCAAGAACGTACTGCAAAAGTCTGGCATAGACAAAAGTGCGGTCAAAGGTCTCGGATTCGATGCGACTTGTTCGCTTGCGGTCACGGACTTTGACGGAACTCCAGTTTCTGTTACCAAAGGAAATGATATCGGAAGCATCGGTGGCGAAAGGAATATCATTCTGTGGGCTGATCATAGAGCTGAGAAGGAAGCCAATCTCATCAACTCGACTGGCTCTATTGTTCTGAACTATGTCGGTGGGACGATGAGTGTATGCCTTCCAGTCGTGCCTCCCTTGTATCAGATCATGCTAACAATACAATCCACAGCTCGAAATGGAGGTCCCAAAGATCCTATGGCTGAAGAATCATATGGATGCGGCCCGTTTCTCTCTGTGTCAATTCTTCGATCTTCCAGATTTTTTCACCTACAAATGCACTGGAGATAACACCCGGTCATTCTGCTCCACGACATGTAAATGTTCTTTCGTTCCGGACAAGGGTTGGCAAGAAGACTTCTTTACCAGAATCGGTCTTGCCAATCTGATCGACGGGGGAGAATGGAGGCAGATGGGTGCCGCTAAAGGTCGCGTGAAACCCGCCGGATCGCCAATTGGCCGAGGCCTTACCGAGGAAGCGGCTAAAGATCTCGGGCTGTTGAAGGGTACAGCTGTTGGCAGTGGCCTTATCGACGCGCAAGTACCTTCCTTACATTCCCTCCGAAGAACTTGGGACGTTAACAGTTGCTGAAGATACGCAGGTTGGATGGGCACAGTTGGTGCACGGTATATAGAAAACGGACGCCTATCGGCGGCTCCAATCCTTGATGAATCACGTCATCGGCTTGCTGCCGTCGCAGGGACAAGCACATGCCACCTAGTGCAGGTTGGTGCGACCATTTTCGTTTCCCGCGTACGGCTGAGCTCTGCACCAGAGCATAGAAGGCGTATTCGTAAATGGTGTCTGGGGCCCGTACAGAGTGAGACAGCTCATTCTAGCCATCGATATGAGGCTTCAGAGCTGAATTTCTGATTTAAGGACGCTGCTTTCCCTGGATGGTGGATGAATGAGGGTGGGCAATCTTCGACTGGCCAACTCATAGACTTTGTGATTACTACTCACGGTGCATATTCCGAGCTTCAAGAGCGGGCCAAAGAAGAACAGAAGAACATCCACCAAGGTCGGTCCAATAGTAATCTTTGGGAAATTATGGGCATTGGCAGTACTGACGTGTGTTGCCTCCGAAGTCCTCCTTGAAACACTTGAAAAACTTTGCCAGGAGAAACAGGTCGAGTCCTTCACAGAACTTACAAAGGATATCCATTTCTATCCGGATTTCCACGGTATGCTAACTTATCGTGTCAGTTCGCGGCTCCTCTCATCGCTCAACAGGAAACAGATCACCGATCGCAGATCCTCGCATGAGAGGCGCGATCATTGGTCTTGAACTTGTATGTTGGGTATCTTCTGCAAGCGCTCATACTTACAATTCTCAGGATGCTTCCGTCGCCGATCTGTCAAAGAAATATTACCTGACCCTCGAAGCCATTGCTTTGCAAACGCGTCATATTATCGAATCGATGAATACAGCAGGCCACGAGATAAATTCTCTCTACCTTTCCGGGGGACAAGCGCGGAATGCTGTCCTTATGCAACTCTTTGCTGACGTTTGCCAAGTTCCCGTTGTTCTTCCCGCCTCTTATTCGGAGGCGGTCGTGCTTGGTGCCGCGATGCTGGCAAGAATCGCAGCTGAGAAGGTGACGGCTGCCGAAGAAATGTGGAAAATAATGGTCAGTCACACAAATATCGCTAGTTGCTTCGGCCGAAGTGTTCTTACCACTCACGTTCTAATTAGGTTGAGATGACGCTCCCAGGCACCCTTGTGGCCCCTGCAGCATCTCAGAAGTCCCAGAAACTTTTGAATGCAAAGTACAAGATTTTCAGAGAAACTATTGAGATCCAGAAACGGTGGAGACAAGAAATAGAGGAAGCCGTTAGTTGACGACTTCAGGCTACCAACAGCCCAGACTTTCATTGCCGTGCAAGCTGGTTGAATGTATTTAGACAAGTCGTAGATTGTTCTCGCTCAACGTGTAAATTGTTACTCTTCCAGAGTGTTGACAGCAGGCATTTCCTGTGGGTCACCGCTGACCTCATCGCCTAAAAGCCATCTTCCCCATCGATCATAATAATCTTCATCCGGCATCCTGTCCCATCGTCGTCCATTTCTTCATCCGCCCAATCAAAATCCTGGTCTCCAGTGCCATGACCGCCTCCATTAGCTTCGACTGTGCCTCCTGTCGAACGACTCCTTCAGGAAATTATTCCAATCAAGTGTGAGGCGAAAAACATCACCTTCATCAATTCCACCCAATATATCAACTTCTTCGTCCTCTTGGAGTTTTTTCCGCAGCGCAATCTGAATTTCGTCTTCCTGTTCCCAATCGAAAGATTAAAAGTCTGTTGACTACGATGACGCGGAAAGCTTGCCAAGTCAAATTCTGATTCTCCTTCTTCATACCAAACATTTTCATCTGCTTCTTCGAACCCTCCCGCAAATGCACCCCATCGCTCAGGAGAAGGGCTATGCCAGATAAGAATAGTACCTTGGTTAGTGGTCGAGGCAAGGCGTGGCGCAGAAGGGTGCCACTAATGAATAGACGCGAAGCAAATGCGTACAGAATTCTGAACAGAGGGGAGGAAACTCACATGAACATCTATCAGTGGCTCTCTTCCTCCGTCCAGTGCAGTCGCAAACTGACCATCGTTGGAGATGTCCCATATGTAAATTTTATGTGTTGCAGGGTCTGCTGCACCTATGTGGGACATTCGAATCAGAAATAAAAACACCACAATGCTCTGCTTTCACGTGCCACCCGCTAACCACTCTCCGTCTGGGCTGTATGACATTGAATGCCATGCAACTTTTGAGATCGGGTCGTTAAACTTGTGCGTAGGTTCCAATTCTGTCTCGAGTATCGGATGTGCATTTAGAGAGACCGAGCCGGTTTCAGAAGCAGCCACACCATCACCGTTGGTATTTGAATTTCGTCGCGTGGGGTCAAGGGGAGGAGACGACGAAAGGCTATTTCTGGCAGTGGATGATGTTTGCGAAGGATAAATAGGAAGCGTAAATTGGCGAATGGTTCTATCAGAGGAATTTGTGGCCAGACGCCTTTAGAGGGCAGGTGAGTTACGGATAACGGAAGCGTTATTTGGCACTCACCGACCTCCCTTGGCAAACTCGAGGCCCTTGATGACACCAGCGCCAGATATGCGATGTCTCGCGACAAGCTACGGCAAAAATGTTAACCAGGCACTTTTCTATACTTTCACAGCAGTGCTAGCCCTATCTTGGAGCATTCGGAAAAGGAAACAACGGGGATAGGTCGAGTCGATGCTGCGTGCCAATAACTTACCCCTTTTGTTCGGACATTAAACACGTGTACCGTACCCGCAGAGGTACCAACAAAGACATAGCGACCTGTTGGATCGAATCGGGCGGAGGTCATGATCGGCCTAGACATTTCAGATGACGCACAAACAAACCAAGAAGGTATAGAAATCGACATCAGCCATTGATGATAGCTGAAGAAGTACTGCGACGTACCGCGCCTTTTCATCGCTTTCGTCCTCGTCGCATAACTCGTATCTACCACGGTGAGCACTTCGGAGGTCGACGATGTATGCTTCGCCGATGCTTAAAAGGGCCAGTATAATCCGACTGGAGGCCAAGTCAGTATACATGGTGACAAAACGGGACATGGGCTTCCGTGCCTGTTCCTTGGATGAAAGCTCGCCGCAACGACAGGTGCGTCAAATCTAATGGTTGTATGTCTGTGTGGCGGGTCGTAAGGCGAGGCCAGATCCCAGATTATGATATTCCAGTCTTTTGAGGCTGTGAGGAGGAATCGGGAGTTGCGTGACCAGCTGCGACGGTAAGCATCATGTGCGAACTACGAGGCTGACGGGACGTACTCAATGGCGGTGACGCCTTTTACATGACCCTCACACCACCTAATCGTACCTCTCGTATCAAGGTCCCATATGACGGCCGAACCATCACTACGCGCAGCCGCAAGAAGATGCCCCGAGGAGTTGAAACGAGCAAACGAGGCACCAGAGACCAGCGAGGTCTGTACGGTTGTGGGATGGGTGATAATAAAAGGATCTGTTGATAACGGTGTGATTTATTGTGAAGTGTGGTGTGGCAAGTTGGACGTACTGAGGAGAGACGCGTTCATGACCAAGCCACTTCGGGGTGTCCAAGATGGCCACTCTCCAGCAGACCCTCGACTCGCTCATTGTACCCGCTGCTTTTGCACCGCAGGACAGAATAGCGGACCTTGCGGAGCTGTACGCTTGGAAATCAAACACGGAGTCCTTGCTGAATCGGCTGGACTTGTTCGACTTCACCATCCTCTCGACTTCTGATTTCGCTGTTCTTGTCCGTGTTCTTGCTCCGTTGACCGTGGTAGCAAGGTGGTCCTCCCCAGCGACACGCTCACTCGCGACTGGTATTCCGTTCGGCTTCTCGATGCGTGTCCTTAGTACTAATGTTCACCACAGCTCATCTGTCCAGAGTTCCTGCGTCAGACCAACTTATCGCACATATCCTTGCCCAGGTCGTTAAACCACTCTTTTCTTCGACTCCCCATCCACGCCTTCACACTTCCACAGCGCGAATCTTGCCTCGTCCAGCAGACGTTCAAGATACGTATATCGAACAACCATGGAAAGAACACCCGGGTTTAGACGAGGTCATTCGTTGGTGTCTCCTAAACACTGAGGTTCGGGTTTATCTAGACAAGTGTGCATGACATTTACTGAACATTCTTCATCACCAATTAGTCTTCGGTATATGAAAACGCATGGCCACTTTTCCTACCTCCGGTCATGTCTTTCCTAGATGACTACCAGGTGCCCTACAAGCTCCTTGGCGTCCGTCTTGTTTCCGATCTGCTTGCTCGTGTGACTCCGCAATTACTTCTTCGAACAGGCGTAGATACGCTAATATTCGACGTGCGAAAATATTATTTTAATGCTTTGTACATCTTTTGAGCTCACTCAAATTCTCAAATTCTTCTAGTCGCTCATAAATTCCTTGTCACACCTCGGGGACCCTTCAACTCCAGATTTGATACGTTCTGTAGTCACCGCCACTCTTCAGCTCGTTGACTTCATCACCCCCTCCATGGTTGCTTCTCCCGGCATTTCGCTGCACGACAAGGATACACCAGCGCCCAAACTCAAGCACGTGCCGTTATCACTACACTCTAAATCACTGTCTATTCGCTTCTCCCGACTTTCCGTTCTCCTCTCCTCACTGCTCGGCGCAGTTATAATGTACACACCCACCTTTCTCCCTCCTATCTCCGTTCCCAATTCTGACCCCTTCACGAATTCGGAACACGTGCACATTGATACCCATGTAACTCTTTCGCAAGGGGCGGCACCACAGAAGTCTTTGAATCCAACCCTTGTTGCAGCAGCCCAGAGTCTACCATCCATCCTGTCTGCACTTGGGATTGGGGGTGCTCGGTTTCTGAAGGGCGTTATACCTGTCTTGGCAGAATGGCTTGCACTGCCTCTCCCCGTTGTCGTCAGTGAAACGGGGCATGGTCTGGATAGCACCAAAGATGTCTGTGATGTGGGAGGGGTCCATCATGACTTTCGATCATCTTCAGTGGATGTTTCGCTTCACCTTGCCTCACTATCTAGCTTGTCTATTCTCCTACACACCTGTACCCAATGCACGGGAAGGTGGTCTACAACAATTGTGGATGCCATTGGTCGGTGCTGGGTTGCATGTTTGGATACTGAGTGTCAGACAGAGGGTGATGCTTTTGCAAAAGAAAGGTTATTTGCTTTGAAGAAACAGCTAAAAGAGTTGGCTATTCAGTTGTCAAGAGCAGATTCTAATGTGATCAAGGTATGATTATATTGATATTTTTCATGCTACTGGAATTTATATTGTATAGAATGAATATGCCATTTTATTGGCATCCAACAAGGTTATTTTTGATGGATTAGTAAAAGGAATATGTTAAAAGTATACAAGAAGTATATTTGATAATATGACAAACAAGTAAAATGAATGGTGAAAGGAAATGAATACCTTGCTTGGATTTTGTATATAGTAAATGTTGTTGTTTTGGCCAGTGGTCACTGACAATATAATGACATTATGTTGTTTGTCTGTTTTATTACATTGTTAAATCTCCAGTCAATCTTTGACATTTAACTTCCTCTACTCTGTTAGTACACTATAATACTTGAATCTAGAGGAACTGGACTTCAAATTTAGTCACAGTTGTGCCTTACTTCTGCATATCATGGTGTCAATTAATCAGTTGTATATAGTCCTAACATTTATTTTTGACTTTCAGTCATTATGGATCTAACTTATTTGTCTAGATCTAACTGAACTTGTGGTATTTACATTTCAAGTTTGTTGTTTCTCTTTTGAATTTGTTAGAAAACATGTTTTGCTATTTCCTCACCCATCAACCTATATTCAAGTCTACATATCTTTTAGAACAAGTTTTTCTGACACTCTTTATTAATATGAGTTATCTAGGTTGATATTATCTCATGTACTATTTCATTGATATTCCTTTAAATAATATAAATTTACTTGAATTCCAATTGCAAATTACACAAAGATCAAGAATAGGATTGCTTGCAATTGATTTAAACTGATATAGTTATTTTTAATTTTAAAAAGAAAGAAACTAGTTGCTCAAGTAGATGGTGTTTTATGTGTTACAATTACTTTTTTCTTTCATCTTCTCTCACTTTCTTCTCATGCTTCAAATTCTATTGGCCTGACCTGACTAATATTTTTTTTCACTTCACTTCTTTGAAATCCATAGAACATTTCAATACATTCTACAATGTTCTATTGATTACTAACATGCTGACATGTTGTTTTCTGTGGATAACTTATTTGGACTTCTCTAATTCATCCACTTAGTCATCTTGTTTTCTTTCTCTATTTGAAACCTTACTCATTTATGTATTTCCTTTAAACTGGACCTCCTTTAGTATCTTCTTGAATATACCAGCTAGTTCTTCTTGAATCCTTGACTCTTTAAGTTCTCATCCTACTTTGAGTGGAGGCTCTCTTGAACCTTTAACCATGGCCAGATATCTTGAATCCCTTGATCATGCCTTGCCAAGGCTGAACCCCTGAATACACTATATGGGTACACCCTAGGAGCCTAGGCTTGTTCTTGTCTCTGCCTTACTTTTTTGAGGCTATACTCATTCATACCTGGACCAAGTGTAACACTAGGATAATAATATGAAATAATAATTATGACTAAAAAGATCAAATTGAATTTTAATTTAGATGAAATGTCAAAGTAAGAAGTTAGTCAACAAGTTATATAGAAGGTATATTGTTACAACTACCCTGGATAGGGATAGGTGTAGCCTAGTAAACAAGGTTGGCTGGCCAGAGATGAGGGCAAGGATGAGGTGAGGATGAGCTAGTGGTGATGCACTCTAGTAGGGTTCACAGTGAAGAGAATATATTCAAGACAAGGTTACCACAACTACATGAGGGAAGGACTTGGGACTAGGGGATGTCCTGGCTGGGAGGTTGAAGGTGAAGTACAAGGGCAGAGACTGTAGGTATATAAGTGCCTCGAAGAATAAGCAAGGGCAAAGAGGTTAACTAAGCAAAGCATGACCTGGGCAAAGGGTATCTATAATAAGCAGAGTTCTGCAGGTCAAGGGAGGCTGTAGGATCATGGAGAAGTGAAGAGAAGTGAGGGCATGCATTGTGGTGAAAATAGAAGCAAGGATGCATGTTTGATAGATAACAGGGTGAAGGGTATTGGTGGGGCTTGGAGGACAGCAAGTGCCAGGGGAAGCCTTCACAGAAGGTTTGAGGGTCAAGGACACAGTGATAAGGATGACTTGAGGGGCAGCAAGTGCAGAAGCAGGATCTTTGGAAGATCCAGGGAAAATGACATGTGTCAGGGAATGACTCAGAGGACAGTGAGCACCAAGGAAGGCCTTCTCAAAAGGTCCAAGGGTCAAGGGCACAGCAATAAGGATGACTCAAGGGGCAGCAAGTGTGGAAGTGGGATCTTGGAAAATGATAGGGGCAGTAATGAATCATAACATATATAGTGAATGTTTAAATTCATGACATTTGACTAAGTATAAAATATATTCATGTTATTAGAACATTTGTATCAATTCAATAGTTGTATATTTTATATAGAAAAACTAAACTATAACCAATGTAGACCAGAATACTATACTAGCTAATTATTTTGAATTTTAACTTTGATATAAACATAAAAGTTATTTATTTACTAAGATTCATGGTTTCTATACTGCTAAATCTAGAATCATAATTAAAATAACATCAATCATTTTTCTAATCTCTAGTCTAAAAGTGCTGTAATTTGATCTATCATATACCTTCTATTTATTGCAGTTAGATATGGAATTTACTCTAGTAGTAAAACTAGGAAATAAATACAAATAGATTTAAATAATAGAATTTCAGGATATATGTTACAATTAGTTATAATATGATCTTTTTAATATAATAAAAATCTATTATATTCCTGCTCTAGACTTATGGCTTGCATGAGTACATTCCACTAAAGGGGCATGTAGTTATTGTCTAGAACTGAAACTACAACCTAATCTAGAAATTTATCTCAGAAATACAGTTGAAATACAATATAGTAAGATAATACACTTTCAACTTGTAAATCTAACTGAAGGCCTATCAAATAAGGTGATTTATACTGGTTTAAATGTTGCCAAAATATAAGTATTTTTAGATTACATATTACTTATATACCAGTTAATCTTACATAAAGATCCAGGACTTAGTAAAAACCATAACTTTGTAGAATATTGCAATACATTTAAACATTCAATATAATTGAATATTATAAGCTTGATTTATAAGATGTCATTAGCTTGCTCCAAATCCCATGTCAAAATCACTAATGCAGATCTACTATAATAGTATGATTATCTTTTATGTTGGATTTATTTTCTAATCTAGATTTTGATTGTATTATTATATTGAGTAATCATAAAGATATACTTTGAAGACCTGGAACTAAGCAAAAAAAATAATGTAATTATATAAGCTGTAGCTTGGATATATATGCCTTTTTACTGCTTTCAGCCAAGATCTAAGTAAAAGAAGTATCTATGTCAATTGATCATGTGAAAATACATATAAGATATAATATTTTTCATAAATTTGGTAATTCATAGAAGTACATACAACAATTTGACACTAGCACATAAACTCCTAGGTTAGGTATAGTACAAAAAATTAGCTACACCAATCTAGATTGACAGAACATAATAATGTCCTGATCAAGGATAATTATCTAATCGAACTATAGAAGAGTTTTTGATATGTTTCTAACTCTATATGGTATATGCTTTGGTGAATCACCAAGTTCATAAAAAGCATTTATTTCATATATACATATTTTCACTTATATAGGCACTTCTTTCACTTAGATCCTGGCTGAAAGTAGTAAAAAGCATACATATTCAAGCTTGAATGTAATCTAGCTTTATATAATCATCCATATATTGTTTTTTGCTTAGTTCCAGACCTCCAAAGTATATTTCTCTTCATGGTCACTCAATATGATGGTACAGTCAAAATCTAGATTAGAAAATAAATATAGCAAGGAAGGTAACAATGCTATCATAGAAGATTTGCACTAGCTATCTTGACATGGGATTTGGAGCAAGCTAACAATATCTTGTGAGTTGAGCTCACAATATTCAATGCAGATCATCAACAAATATAGAATATTGTAATACACCAAAACAATCAATAGAATTCATGTGACAGAGTAAATGATAGGCAGAATACTATGTAATTTACAAAGTTGTGATTCTGTGCTAAGCTCTAATCTTTGTGTGAGACTGAGTTTGCTATGCTAATATAGACAAATAAACAACATTTTATATAGTATGAGAAGGTGAGCAAAGCAAGATAAGCAATCAAAGCAATGAAAATATGATTTTGATTTTACATTGAGTAAACTTACATTCTATAGATAAGTTTAAGTAGGGCCAAGGTTTCTGCTGACTGGTTCACATAATACCCTTCATCAAGACTCCAACCAAGCTTTTGAGTATAGTTGACTCCCTTATAATCAATACTCCCTGAGATAAACTATGGATTATTATCCAGGAGTATAGGTTTCTTTGGAGACTGTCCATTATGTAATCATTACCAACTTGACTAACCAACCATTTTTGGGAAATCTTTTATTGGATTCTCACCCAATTGAATAATGGAGTGTTATTTTCAGCTCACCATTCTATATTAACTTATGTACAGAGGTGGTAATTGACATTGGTTCATGTGAAGTATTCAAACATAAAGACTCAGATGAGCATAGCACTGATTATATAATTTTTCCTAATTAGGTGAGTTAGCATTACCCAACCCTGATTATGAGTCATAATGGACCAAAATGACTATGGATTATGCTGCTATATGTTATGAGGGAGTCAACTGTAGTCATTGGTAAATCTATGTTTTACATGTGCCATATTTAGATACATATGTATATGAAATTGAAATAACATGCCTCATTAGTAACTGTGCAAACATATTAACAAATACAGATGTAATCACGATATATGCTGCAAATATCATACAACACTGGTAAACAAAAACTTGAATGGGTTATAAAGCTGTCATACTTCATTATGTTCTCACAGTTTATTCTCCAACTACTTTTGTTGCTGCTAAAAGGTTGTCTTGCCCTTCAATCACATCAACCTGATTTGACAAGTTTGATTTCTAGCTTTATATAGAACATCCCTTAGCTTGATCCTTATCAAGAACTGGCCAGTAAAATGGCTCTTTCTTTGAGTCCATCCCAAGCTGCTCATACCTCCCTTTTGTCAAGCAAACCACTTCAATCCTGTTGTATGCTGTCTCCTCTCTCTGCATACTTACACTCACATCACTCACAACAGCCACTCCAAGGCCATTCAGCACAATTGTCCAAGTCAACAAGTCAAATGATGAGGTATCTTCCAAAATGCTTGCTCATTCACAACTTGATCATAACTTAGCAGATATTGCCTGTAAATCAGACCTCACCACCTTTGAGGGGCTTTGGGCCTATCACTCATAATTGTGACATGAACAAGCTTGCTACACCAAGCCAGGTAGTGCAGGATCTTCCATCATGGACTCCACTTAGGACACTGGAAGAGGGATCATCCGCCTCGGACACAAATGTTGACGAACTTTCATCGAGAAAGGCAACAAACACGGAAATTCGGAAGCAGCATGCTCGGCTAGAGACCAATGTTCAGTCAACAACCGGCGAACTTAAAGACACCGTGACTACTGGACAGACACCGGGTGCATCGTCTGACGCCGGGCCCTCCAAGAAGAGAGCACGTTTCGATGGCGTTTTCATCGCGAAAAAGCCGTTGCTCCACAAAAGGCTGGCCAACATTCGAACACAATCGAGGAAACGATCTGATTCAAGCGCGGGCTCGTTCAGCTTGGTGGATGCGCTGGCGCGTACGTTCGACGCCAACAGATACACCGAGGATATCTTGTCGCGTCCGTCTCGCGCTCGTGCCCCGAAGTCGCACGACGATGTGTCGGCGGGCCCCCAGACGGACATCGAGACCACGGAAGCCGAAGACGAGCGATTCCAGCTAAACACGCGCCTCGCGCCTCGCTCCCTGAAGCGTGGTCCGACGATGCTCATTCCGCCGTCCGCGCGCGCCTCCGAGACCAATTCCGAGGATGTGGCGTTCCTTGCGCTGGCTGAGAGGCCTGCGAAACGTATCAAGGCCATCCCGTACGAGGTCAACGCGGTGGCGATCGATGCTGCCCTCGGAACGGTGGAGGCACCTATCAGCTGGGAGGTCGTAGAGGCCGTCATGCACGAGGGCGAGGACGTGACCTCGACACAGAGCGTACGGGTCGCTTCTGCGGACGCTGCGGCGGACGCCCCGATGGCCGCCGACGAGGCCGAGTTCATGGCTGCTGCTGTTGTGCCAGCAGCGGACGAGGAGCAGGGCTCCGACCCCGCTCCGACGCAGATCCACGAACCCAACCAGAACACGTCGATCCTGGCATGGGTGCCTTCCAAAAGGACGGTCCTCATCCACTCCGCGTCTCGCGGCGCCAAGTTCAGGCAGAGCCTCGAGGCGACGTTTGGCGCGAACGCGACGGTGCGCACCGACAGAGTCGCGCGGCCCAGGCCCGTAAGTCCTTTACCCCTTCTGTACGTGTGCGTGACGACGACGAGGTGCTGTTCCAGGTCGACCTCGAGCTGATTGCCACGCTCGACGAACTCGAGCACGAGAGGGAACACAGCCTGAGCCCGAGCGGGTCGACCGCATCAGCCTCCCCTACCCCCTCCGTCGTCGAAGAGATCGCGAGCGGCCCTCCTAGCACGCACATCACAAACCAGTCGCCCGACGACCCTCCGCCAGTGGATACCATCAGTATGCGCCTTGTCGAAGCTGACACGTCTGTGAACCCAGTGCCCAGTGCCAGCGAAGAGCAGATGCTGAGCTGGGTCACTGGATTGCAGCGCCTTGTCAAGGGGAAAGTGCGCGTCAAGGAGGAAGTAAGCAGATTTGCGCGATCCCACCCTCGTCTCCACTCATTCATCCGTAGGACTTGGAAACGTTGAGCCTCAACCTCGCCGAGATAGAGTCTGTGAAGGATGGCCTGGATCATAGTCTTTCGATGGTCAGTTTGAATCCCAGTGTCCATACAGTTCACTCAGGTCCCTTTAGACTGCCGAGCTGCGGGAAAGCGTCAAGCAGCTCTCTGAACTGCTCGAGATACCATTTGGAGACAGAAACAAGTTGCGCTCGCGCGCTGCAAATATTTTTCATACGTGGCCATCTATGAGGAAACCTGGAGCCTTGTAATCATGACGTGTCTCAACCGTTGATACGGTTTTCTAGAGTTTCACGTATACCTGATGCTTTTCACTTTTATTACCCTGGGTTACCAGCTATAGTGTTTGTCCAGTGAACCTCGCAGTGATAGATTGACTTCATCCAACTAGGAAAACAACGAGGTGCCAAGGTGTTCGAGATACCTACTCTCGTAAGTCGTAGCCATCCATTTTTTGGGACGCGGCCGCAGCACAAATCGTCCAAGAATCGGATGGTACCAAGAATATGACATGCCCACTTCCCTACGTAGAACGAGCTGCCTCACTCTGTGCTGAAATCGGATCCAGAAATGGCACCGATCGCACGTATGGCATATCGGAGGGATAATATTGATCTGGGACAGCATTACGAAAACAATTTATCAATGGTCGAGGTTTCTAGATCGATTGTAGCTTACGGTACGACCTGTACTCCTCACAGCAACTCTTCGACAGAGATAGAACCAATAAGGGCGACGACGAGGGAACTCTATATATCTGTTCTTCAGCAACGCAAGAATTACCAGGTTCCTTCAATCAGAAGGAAGCCTGACAGGCCAGAATTCCCTGAAGCATGTTCATCATAAGTCGTCTACGGATACAGGGGTTAGATCAGATTTGCTGAGTAGGAAGACGGTGACGTCGTCGGGTACGGTGATGTCGGCACGTCACCAGCTCGACGCCAATCCTCTCGATCGCATCATCAGTCGTGTTTCGAGCCCCTGCAGTGTCGTTCGATGTGACGTGCAGTCCACAGATATCGAAGTGAGAATGAGGATGTCTCGCATCGTCCACTGGATCGGGGATATAATGGTAGCATCGGGCTGTAGGGAACGAGTCAACAGCCGCGTCGGATGAATCGAGATATGATACGCGAACCGAGAAATTTTGAAAGGCTGCTCCTTCCGGTGTTCGCAGAGACGAGCTTGATGCCGGAGCGAAGGATCTCTCTCCTACGGTTGTCTGATAAGTATGTCATCTATGTGCCATTGCAGAAGTGTCGACATCGAATGCAGCCAAGTGGACAGAGGGGACCTCATCGACGTCCTTACCACAATCAATGAAGCCTTCCAACCGCCCACCGTCGAAGGCACGACGGTTTTCAGAGGAGGCAGATGACGGCGTTGCGGACCTGGTGAGCGTCGAGACTCTGACGACCAGAGCTGACGCGCCTGGCCTCTTTCTCACGCAGACAACTTGCTCTGCACCATCCACTCGACGCATAGCTCACCATGGGTCAAACACGTCCGTCTCCATAATCTACGCATGATGTCAGGCTCACCCAGCTGTCCACAGCGTCCCAGTTTATGGAGGATATGCAAAAGCGGTCCAACTGTACGTCGATCGCACGCGTCTCATCAGCCCTTAACTGACCCGATCGACAAGTCACCTCCGCCGAGCTAGAACGTCTCAAGAAACGCTTCATGAAACTCGACAGGTTCCTTCCGTTCCTCCGCTAGCCCATCCGCGTACTGAGTGATACTTGAAGCGACGGCTCGGGATCCATCGACCGCGAAGAATTCCTCCAAATACCTCAGATAGCCAGCAACCCCCTCGCGTCGCGCATGATCGCCATTTTCGACGAAGAGTGCGTATTCGCGTGTTCGCCCCAACCCTCTGACCGACCCTGCCTGATCCACTTCAGCGGGGGAGGGACCGTCGATTTTCAAGAATTCGTCGGTGGCCTGAGCGCTTTCAGTAGCCGCGGCGGAAGAGAGGAAAAACTAAGATGTTCGTCTCTCTGTTACCGCCCGTTCGTCCCGGATCTTATATCTTCTTAGTCGCTTTCAAAGTCTACGACGTCGACCGCGACGGCTTCATCTCCAACGGCGAATTGTTCCTCGTGCTCAAAATGATGGTCGGTAACAATCTCAAGGTACGACGCTCACCTCCGTTCTGTCTCTCCTCGACGCGCCCTCGTTCCAGGACCAACAACTTCAACAAATAGTCGACAAAACGATTATGGAAGGCGACCACGATCATGACGGAAAACTCAGCTTCGAAGAATTTGCTCAGATGGTCTCGAATACGGTGTGTCTTCTCCGGTCGCCGGACGATCGTTCTCACCCCACCTCGGATCAGGACATCGTCAAACAAATGACGCTAGAAGACCTGTTCTAGTTGTAGCCCGTCGTATATCATACCCTCGGCGGTCGCGTGACGCGGCGCGACGTATACCATGGCTATGTGATGATGATCAGTCGGCGGTGCCACCGCATCTGTACTATATCGCATTTGTTATCACGACTGTATGATAAAATCCCGCATCTCCAAGACTCCACATCGAACCCACACATCGTCCCGATGCGTTTACGAACGGCTTGTCTTCGGCGCACCGGTTTTTCCCGTTTTTGTGCACGCCCCACCCCCATCAAGGGCCCAAGGGAATGTATTACAGGTGTGATTGGCAACCGTGATGGAAAGGCAATGCTAGTAACGCTTGTACGCAGGAAAATAATTAAGCAAAGGCCAAATAATGTCGTACATGGTGAGAGAACAACAGTCCGCTGTAAGGACGAGGCGTACAGCCAAAGGTAATAAGAGGCAAGGTGGCGGGTGGCGTGTGGCGACAAGGTGAACGCTAGAAGTAGTTGGCGCAAAGCGACGAGAGTCACGAGACCTGCCGCATCGACGATGGGAATGGGTATGATTCGGGATGACAAGTCTGTAAGAACGGCCAACGCGGCGCTCGGGCCGTGGTCAGCCTTCTAGTCTAATTTCATCCAACGGTCCTCGCGAGACGGAACAATGGAGTGGTGGTCGCGATTGTACAACACAACGGGGTTAGGGGTAACACATGTCCGGAGCCGGGGTCGCGTGGCTTTCGATCACTCCCAAGAAGGGACGCGGACAATGAACTGGGAGTTCGGCATGCCAACGTGGTGACCGAAGAAGGGGGTATGAGACTGTTGCGTCGCCTGCGACGCTTGCAAGTAAAACGGATCCGTGGACGTGAAGAGTGAGGGACCCAGGTCGGTCGGCGAGGTCACGCCCGACGGCAAGAGTGGCGTCGGGCCAGAGGTCGGCAGCACCCTCGCCACGTAAGCGTGGGCATCGCCCCTGGGTGCGGACCACAGATGTGCGTGCTGGGCACATGGGGAATCTGGAGTCACCATGTCCTCGACGGCGCGTTCCTCGGCCATCTCCTCAAAGTCGCACCAGGGATTGTCGGTGCTCATACGACGTGCATGGGAGATGCTCCGCCTGCGTGCATGATCTGCGTGCTCCGGGGGCGGCCAGGTACACGAGGCAGAGGAGGGGGTGCGCGCGGTAGGAGTAGTGCAGTGCTGCACGCTTGTCGGATCACGTCGAACGACGTTTACGGTTACGCCGTGCACAAAGGATGGAGGTTGGGGCTGTGAGGACAGCTGGTGCGTCAAGAGGGACTGCGCAAGCTGGGTCTGGCGAGAGAACGGGCGATAAGCTCCTGTGTGCGGGGTAAATGAAACAAAACATTGTATACCTGAAGCGCGGCGAGGTCCAATGCTTCCTGGCCGATGTGGTTGGCGGACAAGGATGCGACGAGGTCGTCGACTGATACGCTCATGATCAGGGAGGTGTGGGGATGAGCCGACACAGGGTCGCCAATATATCCAGGCCAAACACGCCCCCCAATGTTGCCCTTGCCAAAGTTGCCATATTCGGCGCCAGGTCGGCCCGCCAACCCCATATACGTCCCACACGGTTCCTCAGCGTTCCTGGTCCGGGTCCGGGTACCTCGTTTGTCACAGACGCGCTACCCCACAGGTGCCCACCACATGCCCCAACTCCGTCCACCGGTCAGACCAAGAGCCGGCAAAACCGCCGCCGTGCGCCATCATCCATCGGATATATATCACATCACATTGATCTAGATGGGCCCCACTCGCTTACCCTCTCGTTTAGCTCTACAGCATCACCTGATGCGGTTTGCGGCCTCTCCCCATCAACCGCGTGGGTCGACTTCTTTCGCAGGCTTTCAAGGTATTTTGATCCACCAACGTTGAAGAAGGCCACCCCTAAACCCGCGATCCAGCACCCATACCATCCCAAGCGAGACCACGCTTCCACCGAGTCCGAGAACGTCAGCAACACGAACGGTGCAGCCACGAAGTTGAGCAGCATTATGCTGATCAAGGTGCCCGCCACATCATAGACACGCTTTACTAGAGTAGGTGGCGCGCCCGGCGGAGGCGTCACGAGTGGGCGGAACCCGGCACGGCACTTGCGGCCAGCATAGGTGACAAAACCACCGAGGATGAATGTAAAATAATAACCAATGGCGATACCATGCTGAGTACCATAGTCAGCATCATATCGGAGAGCCAACGCCCGCCTTACCCAGAATGCACTCGTGGCAGCGGTAATGAGGGTGCTGCGGAACCCCGGCTTTTTGCCCTTGGGTGTGACACGCTTGTAGACGCACTCCCGGAGCCAGACATTCGTATTGATGTTCCAGGAATCCAACAACACCTTGAAATTCGTAGGCACTTCAATCTCTAATAGTTTGATGTTGGCCGCGCCCTCCCACAGAGACTCTCCCGAAGGTCCGAATCCAGTGAAACCAAGCCCGGTCAGAATGCTGGCTCCCTGAAACACGGATCAGTTGGCTACGTGCAAGTATCGCGTGCCCGCCTACCTCAGTCAAAGTCCAAATAGCATAGTATTTGGAACGCTCGGGGAACCCATACAGCTGGAAGATGGCGATCCTGGCAACTTTCTTGAGATCGACTTACGTGCCATTCCCCCGAGCTCAACGTACCGGTAGAGGAGACTCTGCTCCGCAAACCAGGGCGTCAGCGCCTGCCCGTAGTTATAAGATGGGCTGAAAACCACGAAGAAGCCCAAAAACACGAGTCCGGCCAACATCTTGCGGTAAGCGACGCGTTTCCTGCCATCAGGAATCGTTCTTCGCCTGGGCTTAGTGGATTCGACCGAGTTGAATAACGTCTCGTCGACTAGAGATGTATAGGACACGTAGTCAAGATACGGTCCGACTAAAACTCCAGGAAAGTAGAATCTGATGGCACGACTGTCGGTGGTGTAGACGTGGGTCTTAGTTTGTGACTCACGCATATCCAAGGAACTCCAGCAAGGTGGGGAATTCCGGCACGCGTTTCTGAAGTTGCCACTTGTCTAAATCCTGCGATAGTGGAACGATGAGCTATGCAAAAGATAGACGGGCATGGAAACGACAGACTTCTTCCGGCCTCCTGCCGTCGTAAACATTCCAAGCAAAAGTCGTTAGTTTCATAGTGAGCACCATCTGAGGGCCCGTGACCTCAATCGTTTCGTAACTTAGGCCGTAGACTATGCGAATGACGTGACTACGGGGAACGGTCAACGTCAACGAAGTCCGAGCAAAGACATGATGTACTTAATAGTAAGGTGCCCCATGACAAAACTGAGAACGTAGTCAGCATACAGCACGTTAGTAACAGGTAGGCTTACACGAAGACAATCCATGGCATGTTGGGGCCTCGGACATTTTGGGCAATGAAGTACGTCCCGAGAACACTGCCGAGGAGTTGGAGGAAGCCCCAATGTAGGTTTAGCACGGGTATCAGAAAAAAGACAGATATGAATATGTTGAATGTGTGTTTGAGACTAGGTAGCGACGACGGTATTCGTATGAAGATGCTCCCGAGGGGGTACGCGATCAAAAGACACGAAATGAGCTGTAATGTGGAAAGGAGTGAAATGGTGAAATGCGACAGCGTTGAGAAGAAAATTACCTTGATCTGGTCGACGGACGCCCCGAGTGCTTTTGCTAGAGGAGTAAATAGGGCATCCATGGGCAGTTGGTCTGTAGGCGAGGCTAATTGTAGTTAAGTCCTAAACGGAGTTTGAAAACATAACTAAGCGGGCCGCGCGGGCCGTCGAGATTGCTACAGGAGTGGGTGTCACAAAAGCGGAATCGCTACGCGTTTCTAGTGCCTCCTCGGATGCGTGCTGTTCTGCCCCAGTCCTCGGAAAGAACCGAGCATCCGAGATGTAGTGAAGATTTCCAGGTGTCATCCGTTTTCATGCAGCTTAGTCCTTTTGCCGAGGCCGTTGATTCCCAGTTTACACTGGTACATACCGGTCAAGCCATTATTAAGGGATTGATCAGAATTGACGGCAAATTGACGGCGGCCAGACGCAGCCTCTTCTCACGGGATCGCTCCGAAACAGATATGTGGCCCGGATGCCGAGACAGCGAGGCGAAGGGGGGGAATAGGGATCCGTAAGTACAATATTATACTGTTCACATCAACCAGTATACATTATAGGCACAGGTAGTAGAAGGAAAGGAAACATACATGGGTGATCTTCTACATATGGTCCTTGTACGTTCCCTAGCTCTATCTTCGCACAACACGCTCTAAACGGGACACAATCCGAGGTGACGGGGTCGAAGGCACCTCGCCATCAACGGTAGGAACTTGCTTCCTCTGCAAGCTTTGTAGATACGTCAGCCCCCCTGCGTTGAAGAAGGCGACCCCGAAGCCAACGATCCACCAGCCATACCATCCCAAACGAGACCACGCCTCTAGCGTGCTCGTCAGGGTCAAGAGCCTAAAAGGCGCAGTCATGAAGTTGAGCAGTAAAATACAGACAAAAGTGCCCAATAAGTCATAGGCTCGCTTGGCTAGAGAGGGCGATGTTCCTGGAGGAGGCACGACAAATGGCCGGAAGCCGGCCCGGCACTTTCGACCGAGGTAAGTGACGAAGCCCATAGGGATGAACATGAGGTAGTATCCGATCGCGATACCGGTGCTGTGTGCACCTCGTGAACACTACAGCATGGTGCAAATCAAAAGCCTTACCCAGAACGCGCTCGTGGCCGCAGTGACGAGAATATTGTTAAGACCCGGTTTCTTACCCTTGGGGGTGATCCGTTTATAGACGCACTCCCTAAGCCAAATGTTCGTGTTCATGTTCCAGGAATCCATGATAGCCTTGAAATTCGTGGGCAGTTCAATTTCCCATGTTTTGATGTTCACCGCACCCTCCCAACGAGACTCCCCAGAAGGTCCAAAGCCCGTAAAACCAAGTCCGGTCAGGATGCTTGCTCCCTAGAGGCATAAATCGATTAGCTAGGCTACGCGCAAGCACCGAAAAGTCAAGGCCGGTACCTCCGTCAGTGTCCAGATAGCGTAGAATTTACAGCGCTCGACGAAGCCAAAAAACTGGAAAATAGCGATCCTAGAGTGACCCAGGGTCATCGCCAATGCTCTACTTTCGCTTCCTATCCTTACCGGTAAAAGAGACTCTGCTCCACAAACCAGGGCATCAACGTTATTGTGAAGTTGTAAGATGGGAACAGGAGTACGAAGAGACCCAAAAATGCAAGGCCCTTCAGCATCTTGCCGTAAGCAACGCGTTTCCTGCCATCAGGAATTGCTCTTCGTGCTGAGTTCGTGGGTTCGGCGGATTTAAATAACGACTCGTCAACCAGCGCTTTGTAGGACACGTAGTCAAGATTGGGTCCATACAGAACTCCAGGGAAGAAAAATCTGATCAAAGGGGGTCAGCAGCGTTAAGTGCGGGAAACTGTTGTCTTACGAAAATCCAAGGAACTCTAGCAATGTAGGGTACTTCGTGATGCATTTCTGAAGTTGCCAGTCATCTAGATCCTGAGGTATTCCGACGATGAGCAATGAGAGAGATACAAACATGAAAGCGACACGCCTCTTTCGGCCTCCTACCATCGTAAACGTTCCAAGCAAAAGTCGTCAGTTTCATGGTGAGCATCATCTGCGCGTGCGTGATTTCTATCGTGTCACGATTTAGCCAGACTTCGCGAATGACGTGGCTCCAGGGGACAGTCAATATCATTACAAACACCAGCACGTGGAACCTCATACTTAACAGTGAGATGCGTCATGGCAAAACTAAAATGAGTTAGCTTAATGTGATACCAGTGGAAGAGCGACAGATAGACTTGCGCGAAGACGATCCACGGCATGTTGGGTCCTCGCGAACTTGCAACGATGAAGTAGATGGTGAGGGCGCTACCGAGAAGTTGGACAAAGCCCCATTGTAGGTTGAGAACAGGTATCAAAAAGAAGATAGAGATGAATATATTGAAGGCGTGCTTGAGACTAGGCCGGGATGACGGTATTCTTACGAATAGACTGCCGAGCGGATACGAGACCAAAAGACACCATATGATCTATGAAGGGTTGCTGTGCGGAATTCCAAAGTCGGAAAGCGAATACATACCTTAAGCCGACTAGACCCCCCAAATGCATTTGCTAGATGGGAAAAGAGGGTAGTCATCTCTGGCGGAAATTACGATCTCGACGTGCCTTTAATAGCGTACAATATTCAAGGTCAGTCGACATTTAGACCAAATACGTATCGGTTTAAGCGATGCAGACGCACGAGGTCACTGTATCGATCTAAAACGTGGGGGCAGCGAGCAGCAATGTGACAATTTTGTAGTGTCCTAGTACACCTGCCCCGAGAAATTATGACACCCACGCTCAAACCCTCCTCGCCTACTTCAACAGTGCGCAATCGTGCGCTCTCCCTCCCAAGAAAGAACGGTTTTGATGGTGCAGGAACTGCATGAGAGATATCACTTTGTTCTTCGTTCCGATAGTCCCCCGACATCGCGGGTTGACCTTCATAGTACCACGTGGGTGACAAATACGGCGAACGTGCCGAAGAAACGTGCGTTGCCACGACTGGTGCAACGAAGTGCAGCTCCAGGTTGCTAGTGCTCTTTTCGAGCAACCTTCCAGAATCTGCTATGGGTCGTGTGTCCGACACCACCAACTCCGTGTTGGCGCACATGCCGTCATTACAGCGTATACTGGCAGGAGGTGCTCGTTCGTGAGGGCCCAATAGTTGAGCTGTCCGCAAATGGATCAGATGATTGTCCAATACTGCTTTGGGAGGATTTGCCTGTACACGAAACGCTGGCTGAGACTTGTCCAGGCTCGTGTGGCAACGCTTGGTAAGATGCAATGCAACTCGTATTAGTGTATTCAAACGTGACGTTTCTTCTGTCGTTGTCCTGTCCTTTCGTTCCAGACATATCCCGGAGTCACGCAGGAGAGGATTTGACATATATTTGAATCGTTGGCGCGCGCACCGGAAGAGAGTGACACCCAGTACGACAACCCCAAGAATCGCCAGCCCCGGGCCGAGAATCAAGGATAATAGACTAGTGGTCACTCGTCTAGAACTGTCAAGAAATGGATGAAATAGCACGCACCTAAGCCGAGGTACCACCAGAAGATGCGTTGTTGCCGTTAGTCGGAACAGACAGAAGACTCCCATGACCTTGAATGCTCTCTGGTGTGATATCTGAAGGATGGTTCCCGACTGGGACATCCGTGTAACAACGGCAACGGAGTCAGGGTAGGTAGAAACTATTTGTTGTGAAGCTTCAGGCCGCTCGGTGAGAGTAGTAAGGGCTAAAGGCATCATTAGGCGACGCTTCTGGAGACTCGTTTACCCTCTTACCTCCTCGCGCCGATAATGTTAAAACCAGAGGCAAGAGCAGACGTCAGTACCAGCGTCAATGTTGGTTCTAGTACCAATCCTGATGAGTGTCCAAGAGACGAAAAGTGAGCTGGTGAGTACGCGAAAGAGACCATCAAGGAAACTTGGGGCAACATTTCACTCGGAGTTGCTGGATTGGAGTTGCCAGCATACACGAAAGGCGTTGAAGAATCACATGGATTGGGGGTCGTCGAGGTTGGCACGACTCTGTCCGCGGGGAAGATATTTGGGAGTGCTTCGGTGGACACGGCGGATAAACTACTTAATGAAACGACAGAGTGGGATACACCTAGTGCCGTTTCCGCCGTAGAGAAAGTAGCTGTTGCGCTGGTCGGAATTGCCTCGTAATATGATGTTGTAGGTCTTGGCCCAACGAGGCTTGTACAAATTGCCGTGATCTGAAGCGAGCGTGGCGTTGTCAGTCGCCCATTTGGAGTGATTGCGGCGACAGTAGCGTCGGAGGTTGGTGTTGTTGAAGAAGGCAAAAAGACTGAGCGGCTTGACGAAACAAGGCCCGAGAGAGAAGTCTGCGTACCATAAATAAGACATGTCTGCAGAAAAGGTGAGGATTCCTGACTTACAAGACGGTCAACGGTCGTGCTGGACAAACTAGGAACTCCAGAATCACTGGCTTCTGGTATGCCTACGCAGTCCCCTCGACTGGATAGGGTGGCTGCGGATTGCACGAAAATCCCGGGAGCGAAAAATCTAGTGGGCCCAATAGTAATTCATCCTCTATCTCAAGGCGGCCTTATTACAGCGCTTTGAGTAAATGAGTGAAATATTGTACGTAGGGCCTTGGGCCACACCAGACTACAGTACGATACACATCTTCACAACTCTTGGACTCGACGATTCACTGTATAATGACCAAACTTACCCTCCGTCTTCCTATGCACTGCCTACTCCAGAAAAAGCCTCGGCTCCTCGAGGAAGCCAATTCCATCAGCAGTGATTCGGATTCAGAGTCTCAGACATATCTCCTAGCAACACTTCCGATGCAAACAGCGAGCAGCATGAACGCGGAACCAACTGCGAAGATATGTATGCAGACGAGTCCACGAAAATGCCACTGCTAGGGAAATCACAGTTCGCAACAAGCCCCTGCTTAGTGCTAGCATCACGACAAAGTGCAAGCGGGTCGCTCAAGAAGCAGCCAAAGGCGCATATATCCACTGTACGATTACTTACAGTCTCTCACTATTGATTTTTAGGTGCTCCGAACGAGCCTGAGCCATCCGCCGTCACGAAAACGATCACCTTTATCACCATCATTTCTGCTGCCGAGATGAAGAAGCTGCAAGCAAAGCGTGCCCCGAAACCCAGTGTAGAGTTTACTTTCAGCGTCGACGGGCCTTGGGATACCTTACGTACTCAAATGTCTCGACTGCGCTCAATCCATCAACGATCGACGTTGATGACTATGACATTTCTTTTTTCATCCCTCATTCTCTGGCCTGGCGCTCACAAATCAAACAGGCTTCGATGGGCTCTTGAAACGAGCAAAAAACCTTGTTGCCAACGTCGCAGCTGATTCTATGGTTGGGCATCGCAGGTTTGAGACGGAGGGCACGATCGGGGCACGACTACTAGACTTTGTGTATTATTTGTAGTACGACGGCACGCGACTGCCATTATTTATTCAAAGCGCTGTAAGATCGGATGCCATAGATAGTAGCCATCGGCTCGCAAGGGAACGACGAAACGCTCCACATCAGACCTGAATGGATCAATAATATTCGTGACAGCGCAAGAATATCATCTCAGACGATAGAACTCCTACGCCACTCAGACGGATCGAGTGAGATGCAAAGATTCATTCACTAGGAGCTACTCACTCAGGATCCGTAGCCAGCACAAAGGAGGCAGCTTCTCGGAGGTATCAGCAAGAGCTTGCACATATCGGTACGTGGTCGTGTGGAAAGACAGCATGAATTTGTCACCCAGATAGCTGCTGAGAAACGTACACTATGCAGCGGTCCCCAAGGAAACTCCAGACAACCAATCAAGTTGGTCCAATTCAAACAACAAATAGCGAACGGCGACAAAAGCGTTCTGTGTAGTAGTACTACGGTCGAAATATTCGAAACACATTTTCAAAAAAGAAGTGGTAACATGAGGAATGGTATCAGCGATGGGCAGCCTGGGACAGCTCTTCCATGATGTAATGTGTCCTATCCTCGTTCGCCGTAAAGTCCCAGAGAAACTGGAAGTCGAATGGTACAAGGTTCCAGGGTGATGTTGCAGACGAGTCCGAATGTAGAGCGGCATCAGATGAATTGAAATCAAAATGTGGACGATGGACCGCGAGGTGAGCCAGTAAGTGGCAGACCAAAACGAACAACAGCAACGAAATGAACAAAGTGGTCCTGGCTTTGAACGAAAATAATCCCTGGAACGGGTGAAATTGGGCGATGCGCTCGCGTAGCGAGGCTTTAGGAGGTGGAGTGAGGAAAGCAATGTAGTACTCGGGGGCGCCGAGTGATGGTGAAGATGGAGTTACGATGATGGCAGGCAGAGGTGACTTCTCCGTAGCTTGGGGAAGGGAAAGATCTGGGATGTTTATCAACGATGCGTTCTCACTCATTGATGCATCAGTATTTACCAAGCGGCGCGGGGATCAAGTTGTAGTCAAGGCGCTCAGGAAGTCTATGGAGTCGACGAGCTAACGGGACATCAACATTCATTTGAGCGAGGCGCAGATAAGACGCACCAGCAAAAGACATGCCGGGTGAATCAGAACACGGTCGAAGTAGCTGAAGAACGAAACGAAGAGCTTCTGAAACAAAATCCGGGGAGGCTCGGGGTTGAACGAGTGGAGATTGAAACGAGTGTGAGGGTTTCTATAGGTTGTTTGACGAGGCAGTTGAGGAGTGAGAACAACCTGCTGCGGAGGCGACGTTGCTGGTTACGGCGATCACCGGAAACATATCCAAGATAGGTAACCCACCGTTTCTTACTCTTCCAACATGTCCCTCCTGCCGTCGCCGTCATTCGGTACCACGAATCAGTCACTACATCAAACGCGTATTTCTGGAGAAAACTATGTACTGTCACTGACACAGATAGCAAGCTGTTATGCCGCCTCCATGTCGTCCCCGTCGAACAAGATCTATCTCATTGACAGAACTACTTCGCAGTGTACAAGTGTTCTCAAAGGCCATGATCACGCTACTACACATCTGCGGACAGTCCGTGGCCTAGGGGCATCCAGTCGCGAGATGCTTCTTTCGTCCGGCAAGGATGGGTGTGTGATCGCATGGGACGACAGAAGCGGATTGGCTGGCGTCAAAAGTGGGTCCTCACGTCCGTGTTTCTGGAGACATGTACCTTAACGACTCAAAGACCTTGTTCGATACCAGTGGAAACATCTGGCAGATCACGCCCCCTTCTTTGTTGTGATGCGTCCAACGACGGTCTACTTGTGGCTGCTGGGACTGACTTGCAAAAGGAGGACGCGTTTATCATGTACTGGTCAGCCCCATCGTATTGAGCTTAGCTGTCCGGCGTGCACTCAAATATCCTTTTTCAAGGGATCCACGGAATCCAGTAGCGCGATTGCGCTCTCATGGTTCGACCCACTCTGACGATATCACTGCTGTGCATTTCTTGAGGAGTGAACGCGCATCAAGTTCTGGCCAGGTGCTACTATCAACCTCGTCTGACGGGCTGGTCAGCACCTCGAATGCCCTGGAAGCGGACGAAGACGAAGCTATACTCCATGTCGGAAACTGGGGCTGTAGCATCTCGCAGGGTGGATGGATAAGCAACGCAGGCGGAACACGCATCTGGGCAGCGAGCGATATGGAGACATTCAGTTGTTGGTCGAGCGAAGTGGGTCCTGTTTCAGAATGAATACTTGACAGATTTTCATTACAACCTCCAGTTGGATCTACTTTTAGCCGTGGAGATTCGCAACCCCTCGTTGCATGACCACGGACATACTTGGGTCACCGATTATCTTATCAAGGGTCATTCTACGCAGAAAACGGAAAACGGGCTGGCAGTTTTCGTCGGCTCCAATGAGTATGTGTACATTTCTTACTTAGCTTAGACTTGTCTAATCGACTTTCTAGAGGAGACTTGGCTCTGGTCACCAGCACGGATCTGTCCAATGCAACGGCCCCATGGGCGATACACTCTGTGTGGACTGGTGGTCACTCGGGGATCGTCCGAGCCCTGCACTGGGATGAAGAAGTGCGTTCTTGTTTCGCTACCTGTCTTTAACCGACTGTTTGCAGCACGACGTCCTCCTTACGGGCGGCGAGGATTCGAAGATAGTCGTCTGGCGAATTTGGAATCCAGATACTAGTGAACTTTTAATACCCGATCAGCTGGATGACCCCGTGGAACCGGAGATGTCCTCGAAAAGAGAATGGGACGACACGATGAGTACCGATCAGGCTAGCTCTGTAAGTGACCAGCTACGTGCGATGAAAGCACCCATCGATTTCTTCCAGGATAGGAAGCGGGCGAGGTGGTAGTCAGCCCTTCGTCTCTGGACTCAAAGTTCCACGGCGGTTGTCTTTGGACCCTTATGGTACTTGGAAGACATGGTGCACATGTACTTCCTTGCAAGTAGTTTTGTCGACGCATTCGAGGATATGCCATGTGCATAGTGGAGACGGACAAGTGCAACGGATAATAGGTCGTGACAATGTTTCATAGCGGTACTCATATTGCATACTCTCGATGCCCGCTGTTCGACCACGTGTCGGGTTTGTACACCTCTTATACCTTGAAGCCACGAGACTTTCGGCGACCACGAGCACGCTCGAACTAGGATCGGAGCGGTGAGGGACGATATCCATACGTGAATATGAAAAGCTTACTTTGCGCCCCTTGGAGATGGTGTATGGCTTCTTGTGCTTGTGAGGACCCATGCCAAAGTGTTTGACGGCTTCGCGAGTGTTCCTCTTGCCCCTCAGAAGCACCGTGTTAGACCCAGTGGGGGAACGCATGGCGAGTTGGTCCAAGGTGATGGCCTCTCCGCCAGCCTTGAGAATGCGCTCTTTTGCGGGTTGAGAAAAGCGAAGAGCAGCCACAGTCAATTTCGGGACCTCAACGAGGCGGACGTCATCGGTAACAGGTCCAACGGCCACGACAATTTTGGAAGCGAGGTCAGGAGTGGCGGCCGTCTCCTTGACGATTCTCGAAATGGAAATCGGCGGGCGATTTGTTTTGGAAAGAAAAAGACGGTGGAGGACGACCTAGAGCACGGTGAGCGTCACGGCTTAGAATCGAGTTGGACTTGTGAGACCTTGTTGAATTTCGAGTCGGTACGACGTGCGAGGAAACGGTACAACTAAGGCACGGTCAGGATCTACTCTTCGGGGGCGGTCAACGCAAGCAGACCTTGACCAACAAGAGGAGGTAGGGATCCTCGCTCTTTGGGGCCGTTCGTTGAGCCTTCTTGACGTGGTGAGCCTTGAGATCGATACCCTGTGCACCGAAAAGGCGATTGGACGCTTGGATGTCGCGCGGGACAGCGAGCTCACCATCTTTGTCTTGCTGATGTGCGCTGATGAGTGCGTCGAACGTCACCGCAGCGGGGGCTTGCAAAACTATATAGTACCAGCAAATAGGGTTAGGGTTTGCGGAGTTTGAACTTCAATCTCAACATAGATACAAACAGACGCAAATTTTTCTTTTCAAACTTGAACTATCATGGTGTGTCTCACTCCCCTCAGCCCAGCCTCGAGTCACTGATCTTTTCGTCGTCTCTAGTCGCAATACGGTGAAGCTGCAGCTCCTCCAGTGGACCCTTACTCTGACGCTTACAACGCTCCGGCGCCAGCTGCCTCGGAATCCCGCGACCGCGACGCTCCTCGCGCGCGCTCTCGCTCCCGTAGCCCGGCCCGCAGCAACAATGGTTACAGGAGCCCCCCGTACCGCCGCAAGTCACCTCCGCCCAAACGGCCTTCGCATGCTCCCATTGTACGTTGATCTTTATTTCTTTGTATTTCGACCTCATTTGGCAAAGCAGGCGCCCAACCCGTCCGCTGTGTTGGGTGTCTTTGGTTTGAGCATCAGAACTCAAGAGCGTGACTTGGATGAAGAATTCAGTCGCTTCGGAAGAGTTGAAAAAGTGACCATCGTGTACGATCAGAGAGTATGTTCCCCTGGTGTGTTCATTAGGTGACCGAACCCTAAACCCACGCTATGTAGTCCGACCGCTCTCGTGGTTTCGGTTTTATCAAAATGTCAAGCGTCGAAGAAGCGACACGTTGCATTCAAGAGCTCAATGGCATTGTTAGTCACTGTCCTCCTTATCGCCCATCAGGGCTCATCTAGATAAAGGAACTCAACGGGCGGCGCATTCGAGTCGACTATTCCGTCACCGACCGCCCTCATGCCCCGACTCCAGGAGAATATATGGGACATCGTCGTTCTCACAGGGACACGTATTCAAGCCGCGAGTATCGTGACTCGTACCGCGACTCGTATCGCGACCGGGACCGCGATCACCGTCGTCACGACCGTGACAAGGATCGCGACCCCTATGGTCGTGATAGCCGTGACTGGCGTGACCGTCGTAGTCCGCCCGCTCGCAGTGGACGTTACTCACCTGATTACAGGAGACGTAGGAGTTATTCGCGCAGCCCGCCGAGAGGCAGCAGTCCTCGCAAGGAGTACGATGGCCCTTCCAATGGTGCCTCTAACACTTCCAACCATGCTGAAAATGGCGGTCGTTGGTGAAGAACCAATTTGCACCAGACTTGTCGTGTTTTGTCTGTATCTGTCTTTCTCGCGATGTATCGGGCATGTACAAATGAAGGGTTCATGGCGGACAAACCTCCACAACACTTCAAGTTTGCCAAAGTTTCTCATTCCTTCCTGTCTTGAAGAGGCCGGGACCTGGTTCGGTATATCAGAAAAATACTCAAGTCTCAAGTTTTCTTTCATGCTCGACTTTTCTTGCTTGTATTCCTCCATGCCTTTCGTACCGCTCTACTACTTTGTTTTACACTATCAAGTATTGGTGAAGACGCGCATGGTCAAGGTTACGATGTGTCGGTAATACATGCATGAAGACTGGTCAAGGTTGCAAGTGGACGAACGGAGTGGAATTCTCCCATGAAGGTTTATGCCATAACTATGTTGCCAAGGCGATGAATTGTGGTCGACCTCGCAATGGCACTGGTCTGAACTGAGTACAAGGCCAAGCAATTGGGCGCACTGGAACCAATGTGTTCTGAACACTGGTCTCTGGATTACGGTATACCTTGTTACGTACTCTTCTCTATTATGTACTCTTCTCTACTCTGTGACAATGTATCGTCTCGTGCAAATTCAAACGATTTCGTCGACAATCCACGTGACCCATAATGTGCATACAAATGTTCCCTAGATTCTACGGTACAAAAATTGTTCGTAAACAGATACTAGATGTAGTTCAAAAAAGGCGTCAATGATACAATATTGCGTCTGGGTGGGTAAGAACCAGGTGAAATGGAGTCTGTGGTGTCCGCAGCACCTCCGACGGTATGAAACAAGAAAAAAAAAAGGGTGGCCATGGTCACTATGCAGCCACTCGGGACACGACCGTCCCGCCGTACTCGAGGCCTCCCCCGGGGAGAAAAACGTCCGGCGTATTCTCGAAAGGAACGACCTTGCCAGACAAGCTCTGCTCGATGCCTTCCGCCACGGCCGATGCCCGCTGCTTCCCCTTGTCCTTGCGTCGCACGTTGGCAAAATCGGGAGGACCGATCACGGGCTTCACTCCGTCGGACGACGCCATCCGCAGCAGGGTACACAATGTGTCGTGCACGTCGCTGCCTTCCCAGTCGATGTCGGACACGACGTTGACCCACGAGTAGTTGACCGGTCGGGGTTTCGTCTTTGCCTTCTTGTCCTTGCCGTGTCCGTTCGTCACCGACTCATGGTAACCACTGTCCTCGAACGGGTGTGGGTCTTTGGCGCCTCCGAGGCGCAGCGCCCGCACGCCCGCACGGAAGTTGTCACCTGCGGTCGACACGACGCGGTCTGGTATATCGCCCACAAGAGTGGTAAATAGAGCGTCAACGTCTTGACGCGATGGGTCACGAACGGGTCGACTGAGGAGTTGCCTGCCTGCATCCCATATTTCACGACCGCCGATGGTATCCAGGATTGCATCAAGCCGAACCCGCGACCGGCCCAAGAAAGACAAGAGAGAAACCACCGAGCCTTGTTCGCAGTCGTACGGGGTGAGTGGAAGTGGCGCAAAAGAATAAGGAGTCGTGAATACGTTCTGATGAGTCGACGACGTCGGAGGAGACGAAAGGTGAACCGACGAGGGCCCATTCAGACAAGGCGAAGACACCGGGGTGGACGTAGCCGACCTGGAATACGGAGAGGGAGAAATGCTCGGAGAAGACGAGGGAGAACGAGGAAAGTGAATGGAGGACAGAGACGACATGGCTTCCAACGTCGGGTTTGAGGCTTCGAACAACGCGGAAAGGGGCATCGACGCAACGGGGACGAAGAGCACCTCGTCCACGCCCCACTCGCGCAATCTTTCTTCGATGCTACGTAGCATGTTCCTTTGGTTCTCGTGCTCCCTCTCTTCTTCCTCGTCTTTCAGTTCGTCTGGTAGTTCCAACTGAGCGCCTAGCAGCATAAATGGCACCGGAACGTGAGCCCATACAGACCACCCCTCGCGAATGAGCATCTGCGCGGCAAGAGCGCCTGCCCCGTCATGTGCCCGAAGTACGAGGGCACGAGGTCTCACGTCCCCAGGGCGAAGCCACGTGGCGGAGTCTTCCTGATCTCCACCTGCGTTAAAGTCGTGCTGATCAGTACGAGGAGGGAGAATGGGGTGCAACTCGTTGTGAGAGTTACCATACGGTAGTTGTGGCTTTCCCATACGCTCTGTAATCTGATGGAAGGTGCGAATGGCACGGTACGCGGGAACTCCGCAGAGCGGCAGAAGAGCGAGTTCATTGACAGTGAGGCAATTCTCGTCCGCGGGAGCTGGTGGGGGGTCGCGTCGCCTGGAAACGTCGCTGCCCGCGTCCGTCGGTGAACCCGTTGTGACGACGGAAGTGAGAGGGTATTTCAAGTGCGTAAAGGGGTTGGGAACGCGATGGACGCGATGCCGATCGGCGAGTATGAACTCGGCCAATGCACCGCACTGGATGAATTGTGTCAAATCGAATAGACCACAGGATGTGAAAGCCGACCTTGTGAACAGACATCAGTCCAACCACCCAATCCCCGCGTTTGGCCACGTCTGGGCCGACTTCCCAGCCGACTTCCAAAACGCGACCGACGAACGAACGGCCGGGAATGTACCCCACGGGTGGAGAGCGTGCCTTGTCCTTCTCACTCGGCTTTGACATCTTGGTACCATACGGAGCACCGGCGAGTGATGAGCTGACACGTGGAGGGTGGATACCCGTGAGACGCGCATCCGTGCCGTCTAGACCGACGCCCCAGACCTGGACCAAGATGGAACCACCACCGACATAAACGGGGGGTGCGCGATAAGCGGTAAAACCGAGCGGAGAGTCCGTATCCACGTGGCGATTCTTCCCCGGCGTGGTGGACGATTTGTCCTTGGAAAACCATGCAACGCCGAAGAGGCTCGCGCGGGACCTATGGGACTTGCGGTCCATGCCAGAGCCACCAGCGATACCACGGACAATCTCGACACTAGCCATGGTCGTCTGGGCAAGGCGGGCGCGTGACAGATCGACTTGATCACCAAAGCCAAGGCCTACGCCTATGGTGTCGCGTACGTTGGCACCGTTGGGTCTAGATTTGCCAATACTCCACACTCGGCTGGGTGCGGAGGGCAACGTTGTTGTGGCGTGAGGGAGTACGAGGCTGGTATAGCCGCGGGTACCAGTGGAAGGCAAGGCATCGAGCGAGTCGGAAACAGACGGGTGGGCGGCGAGAGCGTCGAGCACGTTTGGAGCGGGCGACGTGTAAGGCGACCTTGAAGTGGAGGCTGTAGTAGATACGGGACTAAGGGGACGTAAAATGGATGTGGAGGAACGACGAGCGCTTGAACCAACAGGATGGGCGGCAATGGGAGTCGTGACAGGTATGTCGGGCGTTTTATCCGCAGCAGGTAAAAGGGCCGGAGACGAAAAACTTCGTTGTCTAGAAAGCTTGGACGAGCGAAGCGGGGAGGATACGCGCGGCCTGTGGTATGCGTCCAAAGAGCGATCCGGAGGATGGGATGTGGGAAGGGCGCGTTTCTGTGGGACTGGCATGTCGTGAAAACGAGAAACGGCGCCGTCGGAATCTGAGTCTTCCTCTTCCTCGAGCAGGGCAGTCATGCCGACGACTGACCTGGCGGCGCTGATCTTTGCCTTGCTGATACTCTTGGACTTGGACGGACGAGACGGGACGAGATGCGGATGGGGGACGGACGTGGGTAGACGCGACGGTAGGGAGGAAGTCGAGTGGGAAGCAGGAATCTGTACCGTCGGTGGGCTGCTACGACGCCGCGAGGCCTTTGACTTTGGCTTCTGGTTGTCGGTACGAGGCACGGCGAGCCAGCGGACGTCGTTTGCCCAGTCTTCGTCGGTGTACGTAAGCTTGCGGTTGGGCCTGTCAGCCACGCCGGAGATCGTGTTGTCCGGGAGGGACACAGATGACAGGACGGCGTCTGAAAGGGAATTTGCGGACGAGGCGGCGGAGGTGGGGGGAGTGGTGGAAGGGGAGTTGGTGGCCGAGTGGAACGGGGACGACGCGGGGGTGAAGAAGGGTTCGTCGTCGTCCAGAAGCCGGAGGTCGAGCTGGCCACGGTAAGAAAGTGGACGAGTGGGAATGTCTCGCGGGCACAGACCTTGGGTTCTTCGACTGCTCCACGATAAGCGTCCGGGTGCTGGATGTCGTGTGTCGTCGGGGGTGCCGAGTACCGCTGGGACGGTCGACCGAGGACCTTTTGGAAGAACGTGGGCTTGACCATCGCCGACGACGGGGGCGACGGTGAGGGCGAAGGCGGGGGGGGGGGGGGGGGGGGGGGGGGGGGGGGGGGGGGGGGGGGGGGGGGGGGGGGGGCGGGGGGGGGGGGGGGGGGGGGGGGGGGGGGGGGGGGGGGGGGGGGGGGGGGGGGGGGGGGGCAGACCTGGGAGGACGAGGACAGGACGAGACGGGCTGATGAACGCACGCGGTTTTGTGTTTCCAAATCCAGTCAGAAACAGAATCTGTGACGTCACTTTACTACCCCCGTCGTCGTTTCGAGCCAGACACCACAAACGACACCCGCCGCTTCTCCGGTCGCCGGCCCGGCAGTTCCTCATCCTCCTCATCTCCGTCCGCGTCTCCTGCCTCATCGTCCTCCTCCCCCTCGTCCACCCACGCCACGTCCCACTCCAGGGTGCGATCGTCCCTCTCGCCCGCGCTTACCTTGACAAGCTTCACGTCAGCATTCCGCAGCTCCTTCCTGTTCTTCACACACTCCAGCACCGCCGTGTCCCTGTCTGCCGTCCCTTCGCCCCCACCGGGCAAGCTATACCGCATCAATTTCCCTGTGCACCAGTCTCGCAGGACAATCCGCGCTGCCCCCGCGTGATCAAGCACGCCCCTCTGTCATGCCATAAGCATCCCATCATCCACACGTACAGCTCATTGTCTACCTTTTTGACCAGTCCGTTCACCCGCGCTACACCCGCGAGGAACCCCGTCACGTCTCCTGTCAGAAATGCGGGCAGGTTGTACGCAAGCATCAGGTCTTGCGTGTCCGCGCGCGATACGATATGCGTCACTGCCGACCGTCAGCCCAGCATGTCCTCGAACCCGTCCGTCTTCACCCACCTGCAGACAGTGGATCTTTCAGCCGGTCGATCCGCCCCCTGCATCGCAGCAAGACATCTCGCGTTCGCATCGCTTCTCTTTCCTCGTCCGCCAAACACTCTGTTCGCACAAACTGCAATCCAGGCGTATCGATGAACCTCACTCTCCGCGCACCGTCGCAAGGCATCGTCGCCACCACTTCCCGGGCACTCGCCGTGGTGGACGGCCCTTTGGCAGAGGCTGCCCTGTGTACGTCGTATGTCGAGAATGCGTCCGAGCCCAGAATCGAATTGATAACCGCGGATTTGCCCGCCTGACGTTGACGAGATAAGGCTCGGATCAACGATCACAGCTTGACACTCACGTTTGTCACTCCAGTCACAGCGACGATCAGTTCCTCGCCGTTTTTCGCCTGTGCGGCGTCGTCGAGGTGTGCCCACAAACCAGCGAGTCCCAAGGCATCGTCCTTGAGCATCGGCTTGCCCTTTTTGTTTAGTGGTTCGAATGGCGTCCCGGACGGCATGAATGCAGACGACACTCGGAACGGTAGCACCGTGTACGACGTCCGTAGCTGTGCCAGCCACTGTGCGAGTGATTCTCGCGGAACCGTGTCTGCGGCACATGCGTGAGTCAGACAACCTAACCGCGTGCCGTTATTAGTACACACCTGCTTTGTTCAAAAGCAGCGACAACTTGCCCCGTGCCGCCTCTGCCAAGGCGTCACTGATGCCCGCAGCAGGGTCTCGGGCATCGACCACATGCAGCACGAGGTCCGCCTTTTGGACCACCTCACGCAGCGTCGGAGGGCCAGGGAATACGGGTATGGCAGGTGTCCGGACGACGTCGACGTCGACCTTGGCTTTGGGTATGGGAGCAGCTCTCAGCGAGGTGATTCCGTCGAAGCCTTGTCCGTCCAGAGCAGGGCTCTTCACACGGACGTCATCATTGCCTGCTGCGGTGGCACGTTTTTCTTCTTTCCGACGCTGCTTCTCCGCAGCTGCCTGTGGCCAAGCGATCAAGATGCTGCGCGGCACGCGGATTGGACATGAGCGTACTTGGCGTCGCTGCTCCTCGACCTCTGCGAGGATGCGGTCTTTGTAAGGAAAGTTGTTGGGAATGCCCGGGTCCTTGTTCGATTTCTTTTGCACGGCTGCGAGGGGAGATCGGCGACGAGTCGGACATGAACGTCGGGTGGGACGCACGTTTTCCCGCAGCCTTGTCCTTGCGGACCTGTTTCTTGACCTTTTTGCGGTGTTCTGAGATCTTGTGTTTGATCCTCTCGCGCCGACGCGTCGTGCCGCGCTTGGAGGTCTCTGCGGGCTCGTGAGATGGCCCGGACGGTCAGCAGGCGAGACGACGCACTTTTTCGAATGAGAGGCATGTCGATATGCGTTACATAATCATCCATGGATCCCAAACGCCATGTGGGCCTGCACCCGGAGCGCGTCTCGCACGTCTCCTCGACCGACTTTCCAGGCCACAGCCCGGCCAAGGACCACGCCTGGAACCTCCGCAAGTTCCAGCAGGTCTGCTTCCTCGCCCGCCCGCCCGCTCGCTTTGGCTCACCCCTTGCTAGAGATTAACCGTCCGCGTGGAGCGTCTCTCGAACCGCTCCGTCGAGTTCGATCTCGTCGGCGTCGACGCCTCCATCGCCAACGCGTTCCGCCGCATCCTCATCGCAGAGGTCCCCACGATATGCATCGAACGCGCATACGTCTGGTGCAACACCTCCGTCATCGCCGACGAAGTCCTCGCCCACCGCCTCGGACTCGTCCCTCTCAACGTCGACCCCGCCTTTCTCGACATGAAGGACCGTGAGCCCGTTTGCATCGTATGATCGCCTCGCCTCACCCCCCCGTCTTCGACAGCCCAAAACGACCAGGCGACGGACCGCAACACGCTCGTGTTCCGGCTCAAGGCCGCCTGCGAACGCCGTAAAAACGCACCCAAGGACGCGACGGACCACAACGTGCTCTTCACCAACGCCGAGGTGCTCTCCTCGCAGCTCGAATGGGTACCCCAGGGCGAGCAGGGCGTCGTCTTCGCCGCGAACCCGCCCGCGCCGACCAACCACAACATCGTACTCGCCAAGCTGCGTCCAGGCCAGGAGATCGACATGGAGGTGCACGCCGTCAAGGGCGTCGGCAAGGATCACGCCAAGTTTTGCCCCGTCGGTACGCACGCCGGCGCTCGTTCGTGGCACCTGACCGCTGATCTCGTCCTTCCAGCCACCGCGTCTTACCGACTACTCCCCAAGATCATACTCGACCCAGCCAAGCCCGTCCCTCCCGATCTCGCCGCGAAATTCCAAAAGTGTTTCTCCCCTGGCGTCATTCGCGTGCATCCGCAGACCAAGAAAGTTAGCGTCGACGACAAGTTGGCGCGCTTCGAGTCGATGAGCCGCGAGGTATACAGACACCCGGAGTTTGAAGGCTGCGTCCAGCTCGCGCGGGTTCGAGATCATTTCCTCTGTACGCGATTCCTCACTGCACGTCGTTTACACCTCATCCATCTCATCTAGTCTGCGTCGAATCAGAGGGGTTCTACCCTCCGGAACGCCTGCTACCCGAGGCGATTCAGGTAATGCGGACAAAAATTGCCACGATACGTCGCGCTGCCGAGGCGCTACTCAATGATCCCAGCGCAAACGGAGACGCCGAGATGGCAGAGACCTAGACGACTCGCGCGACGTGTGTTGTAGCATCTTGCATGCGTCGTCGTACAGCAAAACATTCGGCGCGAACACAACGAAAGCGCGAGTAGCCTGAGACGGAGAGTACAAGCATCGATTTCTTATGTGTCGTCTCGACCACGCATCTACATCACCGACCATCGACCATTTCCTGGGATCCGCACGGACCGGCGAAATGGATCGGCGGCGTTCTGTCCACCGAGGTGTAATAGAAACTCGTAATACGGCGTTGATCGCCGTCCAGCGCGCTTGGATCCTGCTCGATCCTATGAAACAGATCAAAAAAGATAAACAAGCCCGACGAGAAGTGCCAACGCTCACCGGGCGCTGAAATGGACCCGCGTCCACCTCTGCGCCGGCCCGGCGCGGATCCGAAAGGCCAAGGTGCGCGTCACGACGAACGAGCCGGCGACGATCGCGGGCTAGAGCAAGCGCGGATGGCGCATCAGCATTGCCTCTTTCCTCCTTGGTTAGGGGCGCACCTCTTCTGGCCGGTGCTCGTCGCCCGAGACGACGACCGCGTCCCAGGCGATACTCGTCGTCGCCACAGAGCGGCCTGTCAGCTCCTCCCGGAGCGCGTGCAGTGGTTGTACGACATGGTTGGCGCGAATCTCGCACGCCGGCGAAAAGGTGTGGTCAAAGACCTCCGCCCCTCCGGGGTCGTACAGCACGCTCAGGCGCGACCGGATCCACTCGGTCGCTGGCGCGGACGATGCGTTGTCCGACATGCCCGGCGGTTTTGAACTAGTACTATCGAGAGGGAGAGGGTGACGGCTTTGGGGAAGCAGCAACACTGCTTGGCGACGACGTGCGGATTCGGAACCCCTCGTGAGTAATTGGAGCTCCTTTCCATGACGCTCAGTATATCGGACCTGAATGAGACCTCCGAACAGAGAGCAGGTACTGGGGAGGTGGGATGATGCGCCCCCAAACGGATTCACATCGCCGTCATGAATGGCGCAACAAGGACACCCAGCTTATCATGATTGTCGGGAACGTCGCATCGGAAATCGAAATCAATGACCATGACTGATAGCATGAATTCGACAGCATGTACAGAATGTGCAAAGTAGCCCGAGGTTCCACCTCTATATTAATATCTGCCATAGAATAGCTCGTCCGATCCCAATAACATACAGCCCGCATCTCACTCGTTCATATCCTTTTCCTGACGGCAGCAAGACAGCCACGCGAACCACATCATCGTGCGCAGCTGAAGGACATCTTCCTTCCACGCCATCGATTGATTCTGCTCTCTGAACTCCTTCGTGAGCTGCTCACAGCGTGAGATGTTCTCGGGGCTGACAAAGTCGACCGCAACCTTGATGCAATCTGCGAGGTTGCAAACCTAGAGTGCGACTAAGCTGATGGTCTCAGATCACCTGCAGTGAACCGATCTCACCTGATGAGCACATCCAGCGGGTATGAACACTGCCTCTCCTGGTTTCTGATATATCCTATGGCTCTTGATCCCGTACAATTCGCACAGTTCCTTCCTCAACGTACTGTCGAGATAGATTTGTTGAGAATGGATGGGATCATGTTGATACGACCCTTTGAATTTTCTGCGGAGGAAGACACGAAGCTTGTCCGCATCACATGCACGGAAGAGATCCCAGGCAGCACAACCGGGTTTCCCGTCTGGGGTAGGGCTTGCATAAGTCATGATATTGACAGCGTCCGCCATATCCATGTGCAGTCTAGTCGACCCTTTGCTGCCTGCAGACTCGAAGGATGCCATCGCATTATACATCTTGGGACCTAGTAGATCCCGTCAATCACCATCCACTCGAAGCCTTTGACTGCGGCGTACCAAGGTCGGGTGCAACGGTGTTGCTTGGAAAGTGTGATGCGATGTTGAGCGCGCCGTCTCGGCGGACGTAACTGGGAACAGGTACAGCCCTGCTAAAGTCTTCAAAAAGCTCCGGAAAGGCAGTCTTGAAATCAGTTGACGGCGGCCAATCCTAATGGGCGCACTTAGCGTCACCACTTGTGTACGCGCACCTGAACCGACCTTCAATTTCCAGCACTCGACCCTCCCCTCGTACTTTCCGAACCACGAGAAAAATTCACCGACGGTGACACGCTTGTTCACGTCTGACTGGCACTCGAGTATGAGGCAGCTCTGAGAGTTGTACTTCTGAAGGAAATATTCCGGCGTCCATTGAATCTGGAATTTCGGAAGAATGCCAGTTACCACCAGAGGTTCTCCCTTGCCCCAAAGAGGTCTAAACGTATCTTCCGTGAGCTCTGAATCTGCGAAAGTAATTGTGGGATGGGATGGAATCTCTGATGATTCCGATGAAGCAGCATGGGGTGGAGGTTGCGCTTGGGCTATTACGGAAGTCCCATTGGAGCCAGCTGGAGGCGCTTCCCCGATGCTGGGCAGTGCAAGAGTTTCAGAGTTTGATGAATCCACAGAAACCCCGTTTGCTACGGCACGCTTGCCCGAGTTTGATGTGGGTTGTCCGTTTTGAAGAGTGGGGTCAATGGTTCCGATAGCGGAAGCCTCGTCGGAGTCCGGTGTCGCTAGAAGCTCCTCCATGTCCTGGATGGCTTGTGCGAGCTCAGTTTTGCAGAACCGTGACATAGGTGAGAAATCTTTGGCGTGATGCTCGTTCCTGCGCGTGCAGGACAGGAAAAATGGGTTGGTATGAGCATGTTTTTCTCGCCTAGCTTGGAGGGCTGCGATCTCCGCTTGCGTTGCGCCGGGCTTATCTTCAGTCAAATCTTTGACTTGCTCGAAACATTCAGCGCATGCCTCGCGCCCACACAGCCGGCACATCCAGCTGCAGGAGAATATCGAAGTCATGCAGGTATCTAAAAATACGCATTTATTTGAAACACTTAGTTTCAATAAGCCGAGTCGTAAATGAAACCCACCACATGTAGCACGAACTTCACTCTCTCTGGTCCGCCGTATAATCTCGGGGTAAGCTAAATGATCGAGTTCTTGACGAAGGGTGGGCAACAGAGCCGTGGCGATCGTTCGCTGAGCTACGTATTGAATCGAGGAGAGCGGCAAATCGAACTGTCGACCTACCTTAGTCCGGCGAATGTGTTGCTCCGTTAGGGGAACGTTCCACTGAACAGGGAAGCTCATGCTCGGAGCATCCGGCCGTTGATTCTCCACGAAGCTAATACCCACGATGTTCCGCTGACCGTCCTTGAGAAAGAAGCGAATGCCTTGGAACCGGCATGTGTCACCAGCCCAACGGCGCGTGCAGGAAACACACCGCGGAAATTGTTCTGATCTATATCGATTCGACATGCAACGAGCGAACTGAAGCTCGGGATGAAGAGGAGAGTTGTTTTCATTTCCTTGGCCGCCATTCTCTGTTCAAGAGACACCCACAGACTTCATTTAGGTCAAGTACGGTGCGACATGAAGAAAAACCGACCTTCGCCGACCTTCTCTTTGCCCTTATCGACAGCCGACGATGTGTATGACACGGTGGGCATGAGTTGGGCTGTAAGGAGATGAGTGTCGGTCCCGATCGAGACGATAGAGACTGACCGTTTTGTGCAGCAATTTGAGCTGCCTCGCTTCTTTTCTTGGCGTTGTAACCGCGTTTGGAAGACGCTTCAGCAGGTAAGGAAGGGATGGTCGGCAAATGACAAAAACTCGCACCATTCCCCTCCGGGGGTTTTGCCTTCTTGGCCTTTTTCGATTTCTGAGAAGGGGGGTCTTCAACTTCGGTCGATGGACGCTTCTGTACCTGAGGCGGCGGAGGCGCTGGGGGTGGTGGTTGGTACAGCATGGCCGGAAACATTGCGGGAGGGGCGTGCATGAGTGCACCCACTTCGAACATGGGTTGCCCCGGGATCGGTGCAGTGAAGCGTGCTGCTAGACGAACAGAGGCTCTCTCAGCATTCTGTAAAGCTTCGTTGCAAAGACTTAGGAGAGAGGATGGGGAACAGGATAGAAATTACAATTACATGCGTGATGAGGATGAATTGATTGTGCATGATGCTCTTGCGCGGCATGGTTGTATTGACCTGTTGAAGAAGGTAGACTTAATCGAAGACGTGTGTGTGACAGAACGCGACACTGACTGTTTTGCGGGTAATCACCAGACATGGCTAGGGAGGACGCTTTTGGATTCAGGAACGCGAATGAGTACATGTAAAGTGGATTCCTGCTCACAAGTCCGCTCGTCAGAGTACATTGGGGCCACGATCGGGGAGCCGTAGGTGACGGTGGCGACGTCGGGCTGTGGAGGCCAGGGACTGGTTGGAATTGCGAAGTTTCCATGCTCGTCCATCCTTGGCTTGGGCTGCCTCTGTGACATGTCCCCGTTCATGTCAGGATACATCTGGGGAGCCATTGGATACGATCGACCGGTGGGCGGGCCGGCGTCAGACCTGCGTTTCGGTGCATTCGGATCGTCGTTCATAGGTTCCCAATTGGCAGCGCGAAGGTGAAAGGAGCCCGAGTCAGACTGTTGTGGATAGGGTACATGGGGTGGATGCTGGGGGTGCTGGTACTGGGAAACACCTGGGGAGGACGGGAGGCTTGGGAGGTGGGCTGGATGCTGGAAAGCAGAAGAGTCGGAGGAGGGGTTGAGGAGCTGGCTGATCGATGTGCGCTTGTCATGCATGCCGTTCATGGCGGTCACGGTGGGCAGCGTCCGTGCGGTGGACGGTGAGCACGAGAGGCGACAAGCTGCAAGGAAATGAGCGGGTGGGAGACGTCCAGTCGCGGAGTAGACTCGTCGAGCGGAGTGATCTCGCTTCGACTCCGACCCCTCGGCAATCCGGCATCTCGTCTGTTAGCCGCGAACCTCTCCCCTGTCCCCCGTCGCTCGCCTGCCTGATTGCTCTCGCCCACCGCTACAGTGCCAACGTGCAAAAGGTCGATTCCTCTTGCGACGCCTGGCATCCCATCCCATTCGCTTTTGTCAGAGTTCATGCTAAATAGTACGTATGAACCCAGCCATTCCACGTAAAAAAAGGGCAACCAATCTTATATAAAACGTTAGCGAAAGAGTCACGAATATACCGTGTGAATGAGCGTCATAACATTGTACCCCAAAATCAAGACAGCAATGAACCCAAAACGAAACACTACCACAATACTGTACCATAACCAACCTAGAAAAATTTGCGGAAGATCCCGGCGACCTTCAGACGAAGAGGTATGAATAACGGCTTGATCATCCACAGAAGCGTTCCAAAGGTCGCCCACCACCGTCAAGGGATCCCGCCTGGCTCTCGATCGCCCTCCGCCGGTTCCCCTGACGGACTTTGTGCGTCAGCCACGAGGGTTCCGGTACCTATGACAACGACTCTCGTGGGGGTTGCTTCCATGCTTACCAAGGACTTACCAAGCGACGGAGATACGCCATCAGAAACGGAACCCGCCCGTCCAGTTGGTCGTTGTTTATCTGGATTATCTGGCCCTGACATCAGTGACATTCGGCATCTACAAATCAGGCATGCTGCACCTGCGACTGTCGATGCCTCAACTACTGGACCTGATGGATTATAAGTAACAAACATCACTCCATGAGATTGATGTTTACTCGACGTGGTTGCTCCTTGATGTTTACCGGCTGAATCCAACCCATACGTCGCCGTCGAAGATGTAGAGTAGCTTTCACCGAGCCTCAGCAACACGTCCAGCTTCTCCGATGCCGGCAGCACGTTGGAAGACACAAGTGATATACCATGATGCCCCTCCGTCTTTCCAACGGATGACGAACGACTCGGGGAGTGGTTCATCGGTGTAGCTCTTCCTTCGGGTACATGTAAGCGGCGAGCAATCGCTTGTGCTTGTGTATTTTGCTCCGTCGAGATCGTCTTCGCGGCTTCCGGACGCAAGTCAGCCCACATTTGCAGCGCCTTGATGGAGCCCCATTCAATGATTTTGTTGTTAAGCCATTGTAATGATACAGGCTTCGTCAGAAAGTCGTTGCATCCTGCTGCAAGTGCAGCAACTCGATCACTTTGAAGAGAAGACGCCGTCAGAGCGACGATAATCACCGAAGAGCGGTAGGGCGATGTCGATGTTGCCGTCGATGTACGCGACTCGGATGAAGCTGCTTCAGAAGGTGTGCGAGCACTCCCATCAGACTGAGGGGTCGAAGGAGCGCATGCAGCGGCTTCAAGTTGTCGAATTTCCTTCGTTGCTTGGATTCCGTCCATGATAGGCATCTGGATGTCCATCTGCAACCTCGTCAGAGATGATGAGATTGGCCTCTAAACCGGGCCCACCAAAATGAGATGGAAACCCCCACTGCGCCACTTCTGTACAGCCTCCTCTCCGTTCTTTGCAACGTCATACTTGATCTTCTTTTTCCGCATAAACGTGGACAAAATCGTCTGGTTGATCGGGTTGTCTGACACCATCGCGGATAAGTACGATCCGCAGAGACAGTGAACAACACACACCATCGACGATGAGGACGCTGATTGGGGGAATGATGTTCGTGTCCGTCGCTCCCTTCACCCCCTTTGTAGGCATGGCAGGTATCGACGGCCTCTGTTCCTGTATCCGCCGGGGGGGTCGTCTCGTAAATGTATTAGCAGGCGGATCGGGAGCGTTGGGAGACCCTGGTGGCGATGGTGCCTTCCTCACGTCGACCGAATTCCCCTTCCACGGCGAAGTCGGAGGGAGAACAACGTCATCGGCCAATACGGACGGTTTTCGAACTTTGCCTTTCGCGGCAGGACTGGTTGCGGAAGCCAGAGCATCAGGACTGGGTAACGAGTCTTGGCGATGGGGGACAGGGGTGCCAGGCCCTTGAGGGTGGAGTGAAGAAAACGAAATGATCTGCTGAGCTGGGTTCTTGTCCTCGCTGCTCGAATGTCGGCGCGAAGCTGGTCGGCGCGTCCTGTCGGGTGCAGGCATAAGCAGCTGCGCCTTTGGCACTTCAATAGACCCAGTCACTCCAGGTGTTTTGGCTCCTTTGGGTCTCGGTTGAAACACAATGCCAGCCGGCTGTCCATCGGGACTAGAGATCATGAGACCAGAAGCGGGCGACATGCCAAGTTTTACGGAGCCATCGGGGAAATACTCTGCTGTGTCCGAGATAGCAAGCGGAGACGGTGGATGCAAACCATGTGATTCACCAATAAATTCTCTGGGTGATTTGACCGCTCGTTCAGAGGTGCCCCGAGGAGAGTATGCAGGTCGCGACGGAGGAGACTTCGGGGTAACTTGCCCATGGCTGAAAAAGGGTGGACAGTGGATCCCTGGGCTCGTTGGGGAGCTCGCGATAGGAGCAAAGAGAGGATCGACAACGGGCCTTGTCACTGCTGTGTGGAGGGCAGTCAAGAACCGACGCGGTCCCGCCGGTTTGGGAATGATCATGACGTCGAGAGGTGGCTTGACGAACGCGTCGACTGAATGAGCAAGGTCTGTTTGCACGACATCCTTGACGGCCTTGTAGTTGGATAAGCTTGTGAAATGTACGATGATGTGCGCAGACGTCGTTTGTGCGACGGTGGGTGAGCCATATCCCAATGCCCTAGCTATCTGCGGGGAGGACTTGGGTCTGTGATGAGCGGCGAGAGACGGTCGTTTGCTCCGGGAGTGTAAGGCAGCAGATGACAGAGGCTGCTGTCCAGCACGATCCTTCTGTATCCTCTCGCGGAGAATTGATACGTCGTCATCGATGAATATGAAAGTCGCAAGTCGGGAATTCCCATTAGACAGTATAGTAGAGCTTTCATGCGAGCCATTGTCTGCAAAACTGCAGTGACGGTGTTTGGCCGACTGTCCGTTTGCCCCCGGGCTGTCGGAGGATGAAATCTTCTCAGAGATGTTTTGGTGACCATCCACATCAGATTCCCCAGAGACGTGGCTAACATCCATACCCCAAGTCGTGAGATAGCTTGTCAAATGGTGAGCAAATACGCTGCTTTCCTTCGCATACAAGATGGCTCTCTTTCCTCGCAATGTTTCCGAAAATTGGGCCAGTTCATCTAAGGTTGGTTCCTTGGTTATTCGACTCCCAGAGAGTAGTGGCGAATTATACTCTAGGACAGGTGTGGTTCTGGCGGCGATAGCTGCGGGGGATCCAACTTCTAGAGGGAAGACCAATTCGCACGCTCGGCCCGGCAGAGACTCTCGAGCAGGCAGATCATATGCGAAGGAAGCATCTGTGCGTGAACACAGTCGTTGCAGTAAAGGGGACCCAAAATCGGGTTTGGAACGGGCCAGAGGATAATTGGCAACGTCGGAAGGGTGCATGTCGTTACTTGCTCCAGACTGAGAAAAATAATGATTGATCTGGAACGCGCAACGAACATGCCCATCTTCTATGGTTGACATGTAGGAACCCCTCCTATTTTGAGTGCGCCTACTCTCAGGCTCGATTGGACAATCGGATGAATCATCCAAGACTGGTTTGATTGAGAGCTCAACATCAATCGTGTCGCCCCGGCAGGCAGTGTGCAGAACTTGGCGAATGACCTTTGGAACCATCAGAAAGGGATTACTTCATCCTACATTGATTGCTCACATGAGTTACCGTGTTGCAAAGTCCGAATTCTTCGCCGCGAACAGAGATGTGTCTCAAGCCGACATCTGCATGGAAAAGTACAAGGTCCACACCTCTCTGCGCTGCGCATCCGCTAAGCGTGTCACCCACGCCTTGCAGCATTTCCCCAACATCAAAGTCGGAGGGAGTGATCGGTGATGAAACCGGTGCATCTATTTCAGTTGGTCCGCGCCGTGCACACAATTTCAGCATGTTTGCAGACACGAAATTGAGATTCTTCATCGTAGTGAGCACCGCAGACACGGAAGATGTGGGCACTGACAGCGAACAGGCTGCGTACTGTTCCTTGGAAGAGTCGAGGATTTGACCTGGGGATATCTGCAGGAGCGTCTGGACGACCATTTCTACGGAATCGGCCAGCTCTAATGACACGTCATGGAAGTGCGAGTTGTCATAAGAGTTAGGCGAAGCGGGAATACTCCTTGGGCATGTCTGAGTCCTGAGAGGGTTCACGAGGTGCTCCAGCTGGGAGGGTAACGGTGCTGGGAATGTGCGAAACGGTCGGGGAATATCAGAGCACGCGTCGTGCGTGCTTGTGGCTCCAGATTGCTGCTGGAAAAATCTGCGGTTGGGCGAAGTGTCATAATCATCAGAGAGTTCCGCCTGAGAAACCTTATCGATGGACGAATGCTCTCTTTCTGACAGGTCTGATTCAGCCTCAGACGAACTGAGGACGGCGGATCGTTCCACAGTATGGGCAACCAGAGAGGTCTGGATAGGCGGAGAGGGCTCGGCGGGCCAAGTCACAGCAAACTTGCTTGGACCGACGAGGTCCAGCGAAAGCGCAGGGTCGTCGTGGGGAACCGGATGGCGAGGAGTAAAGACCTGTTTTGCCCCGGCCATGACGAAGGAGTACCCGGTGAGCGGCGAGTAGAACCAGGCACTTGGCCGCAGAGGAGTATAAGAGGATGGGGTTTCAGCTCTCGCCAGGTGATGATATGAGAAAACTGTTTGGCGGGAATTTTGAAGAGGGGGTCTGAACCCTCGATCGACGTCCACCTGGAAATGAAGGGTGTGCGGTCTCTAAATCTTTGTCACAGCCTTCCACTAGCCGGACACCCGGAATCCGCATGGTAAACACAAAACGGCCAGGTAGATTTCATAAAAACCGTCGTAGAAAACAGTACAGTCACTCAAATAGTCGCTCTTAATGTAAGATTTCAATACGTTAGCTCGACGTCTCCTTCGGCAACCAAATCCATGTCATGGTAGCTAACTTTCTTGCCCGCCGCAGCCCGTGGGTCTTCCTTGGCGTCAGGCGGCGGGGGCGGGGGCGGCGCGCCGCCCGTTCCTTGACGTCGCCCGCCCCTTCTGCCATTAGCTTCATGTCCACCAAGGGGAGCGTCCAGTGCCATGATGGGTTTGGCGGGCAGGCCAGCCGCCGCGGGAACCATAATCTCCACCGGCTGATCAAAGCTGGATGCATAACCGCTTATGCGATCACTCAGACGACGTGCCGTGGTAGCTTCGTCCCTCCGCGGAGGCGGTGGGGGCGGGAATGAACCAGGAGGGTACTGATAACCGTAAGGGTCCCAATAACCGCCGCCCATGTAAGGTGGTGGGGGTACATACGCCGCCGGGTGACCACCATAAAACAGATTCGGACGACCATATTCGGGGAGGTAAACACTCGGACCCTGAATACCATACGCCTGCGGAGGGGCTTGACTGTTGCCTGTCATGGGAGGAGGGTGCGTGAAAGGCTGGATCCTGTGAGGGTCCAGCGCGAAATTGTTGAAATACGGAGTCTGCCGAACATCAACACACTACCTTAATCAGTTGTCTCCCCCCTTACCTCATCGAGCTGCTTGACAAGCTCAGGGTGCTTGTTGGCAATGTGCTTCTCGACAAAGGAGGTGGCCTTGAACAGCTTTTGGCACGTTTTGCACCTGAAACGACCTTCGTCTTCCTGTTTGATGAAGGGTTCGACTGCTTTTGAAAGTTCCCTTCCGAAACCATGAGCACGGGATCGTTGGAAAGGCTTGTAAATCAACGCTCACTCATCGTAACTCTTACCTCCGTAGTCGCGGGGGTCGACACCGTCTCTATTAGTAAGGAGAGCAATCTTTGTATCAAACCACTCCATCCAACGTTCGTCTGCGGAAGGTAGACTATGAGTTGCGGACACCAAAGTAATACCCGTCGCGTACCATTTCTTTTCCAATCCCTATTTTCAACAGGCTTCGTCGTTGTACTTTCCATCTCTTTCTCTTCTTCCTCTTTCTTCACCTTCTCGGCATTGTCGGTGTCACCTTTGACCTCCTCAAGCAGTGACTTGGACAGAGGCTTCCTCACGTGCTTCAGGCACTTACGCTGTAATTCTTCTAGATGATCGGTAACAACAGCGCAGTAATAGCAGGTGTGGTACGCTGCGCGCAAGTAGGCAATATACAAATCCAACGAAATCACCGCCTTGCACGAAAGTAACATGAGGGCTTTCCATGTTGTAGGCTGAAACCTGCTCACCTTCTTTGCTTCAAGCACTCTCTGATCAACGCCTTGTTCATGCAACTCTGCAACAAGTTTTTCAATTCGCCGCTCAACCGCCTCAGATCCAGATTCTCTCAGCATAGACTCATCCTCATTGTCTGCCTGCCCGCCGACATCCTCCACCTTTACACCGCCATTCGTTTCCATGCTGTCACCACCCGTCGAAGAGGCCGAGGACTTGAACAACGCAGCGTATTCGTCTTCTAAGATCGATGCTAATATCTTCGCATTTGCCAGATCCTTTTCGATGCGGTCTGGCCGGCTTGCGACTTCAGGAACGTAGCGAACGCGGTTGACAAAGGGCTTCGTATTGTGTGACACATGTAGCTTGAACCCCTCAATCTACAGTATCTCGTCAATTAATCTGCTGCGGAAGGCCCCGAGCGCAACGCACCTTTTTATCCGTCAGCTCACTCATTACAGCGGTCATGTCAACGTCGTCGCGGAATTTAATCCAACCGGCGCGGTAGAAATTACGCTTCTGAAGGGGATCACCTAACGCCAGGTACATGAATCCAGGGACCTTGCTGCATGCCTACAAAAACGAGAAATCAAACATCATGCAAAGGGTAGAGGGCGCGAACATACCTCCTCGAGTTTGAGGCGACCAATATCAGGAGGAATGGTACGAATCATTACTTGATTACCCTCGGGAAGAGCAGATATCTCTTCTCCGCGATTGCTCCGCTTGTTTTCAGTGGCTCCCTTCCCGTTTTCAGCTCGGCTTGCATCGTGCTCTCCTGGGTCTTCCTCAGCATCCATAGTGAATTGCATGTCATCATCTACGGTGTTCTTGATCTCTTCAGCAGATGGCGGGTTCTCGCCCACGTCACCTGAGACTATGGAATCCTTGTGCAGTACGTTAGACTCGGCCTCATGGTCATTCAGGTCGGGATCAAATTTGCCCAACTCCAAATCCTGTGCGAAGGCGATTAGGCGACCTTTCCATCCTTCCGTTCTAAGGCGGCGACGAAGTGCCACGAATTCTGGCGCTGGATCGTACTTCTCCGCAAACCAGGGTGACTTTCTGTGATGGTCAAACATTGTTTGCAGCTACAATACAGGTGGATAGCTCAGTAAATCCTCCTCGGAAATTGGGATGGGATAGCTGAACTACGCCTGGTGGAAAAAGGTACGAACCTGGGTAGACATGAACTCCTTCTTGTACTTCTCCCAACGAGCACGAATACCATTACGTGGCTTGGAACCATCGCCAGCCTCTTGTTCCGCGGCTTTATCAGCATTGTCTTCTTCTGTCGCTTGTTGTGGAAAGTAATACCTGAACCATTCTGCATACTGTTTTAAAGTGGCAGGATGATCCATGGTACGAGGGTCAACAGGCGCTCGCCGCGATGGTGGAGGTGGTTGAGGAGGGTATGGCCCAGGATATTGCCCACGAGGAGGCGATCTATAACCATATATACGAGAGTGAGGATCTGTGAAGGAAAATCGTTAGCGCATGAAGTAGAAATACACTGGAACAGAGTACCATAATCATCGCCATACCTGGGGCGAGGGTCATAACGTTCCCGGTCATAAGGTGACATGGAACGACGACGTTTGCGACCTACGAGAAGATGAGACAATGAGAGGTCATACATAAATTTAGGACATACCATCATCTGGAGCTGGACTACGGCTCCTGACGCGTCTGGTGTGGTCGAATGGGCCTCGATCCCTCTCATAGTCTGGCCAAGGTCTCTCCCTATCAAAACCGTCCCATGCTCCGCGGTAGTCCGGAGCGTATGAGTCCGGATACGGGGGCCGCGGAGGAAATGTACCCCTTGGGGAGCGGGAGCGGGAGTGGCGTGGAGGTGGATAAGCAGAAGTAGACCAAGAGGACATGAGTATATGTCAAGAAGAGTAAAGAGCTGAGAGAGGAATCAGAGACTTAGTCCATGGTTCGAGAACAAGGATGAGGACAAGAGGGAGGAGAGGAGAGAGCGCTTGGTACGCATGACGAGGAGAATAAGACAGACCTCTTGTATCGCGACACTGCGTTGTTTTCGGGGCCGGGTCGATGAACTCGACGCAGCGTTGGCGAACAATGTGCGCGCGATACAAGAAACACTTTCGTTCGACATTCTCACTTCCCCTTCCGATTTTACACTCCGTCACAATCTGACATTAGAATTCATCTCGGCATCTCGGCGCAGTTCCTAGAATATACTACTCAATACGCCCTGCAGATCTGTCTTGTCGTGCACAACCTTCGGCCGTTTCGAGTGTTGCCTTCCTTGGTCTTCCGCACGCCGTTTGAGCTCGACGGGGCCCTGTCCTTTTTCTTTCCGTTTTTCGTTGCGCTTTTCTAATATCCGTGCGAGCTCGACGTTCCGGAGGTATTCACGCTGCTCAGATTTTGACTGCGCGAGCTCGACCCGCAGCTTGGCCGCATGTGCAGCAGCCTCATGAGCTATGACGATGGTCCGTTCAGTGACAAGACGTGAACCATGGGTTCCCACCTATTTGCTCGGTCAACATGCTCCACTTGAACTTGGGTAGATATTTCATCGTCCACACGTCGTCTCGCCATCGTGTCCCTTTCTTTCCCCCGATCGATTGTGCATTAAGCATTTCCGCAACGGACCTGGCGACCTGCTTATCCTTGAATTCGACCCAGCCTTCAACAAAGTGGGCCTTCTTTGTAGTAGTGTATTTCCGTCTCAAGTATGCAGTCTTCGCGTCTGGACAACGGCCCTCAGCGAACAATGAAGAGACCAAGACCGTTCATAATCCCACCTTCTTGCTGCAGATACACTCTTCCAACTTGTCCGTATTGAGACAAAAGGTGACGGACTTTCGCAGGCTGCATGCCTGGCGGTACGCGTGAAATGTATATGACACCAGAACGTACTTGGGCAGTATTGAAGGCCGCGAGGGCCTCGGGGGTAAGCGGCTTCACTGTTTTTTCTGGATGGATGTCATGAACCTGCTTATCCTTCCGATCGCTGTATATCCTTACCGTGGGCGTCCCCATGAATCGGGTGGGAAGCACTACCACTTCCCTCTTCATCTGCGTCAGACTTGGATTGAAAGGGAGTTAGCGATGGTATTTCTCTCAAGCAACATGGTTGAGTCGGATCGTCTTGACACCGTAGAGTCTTGGCCATGCTCCTTGTTGGCGTGGCGAAGGTACCCCAATCACATTATGTAAATGGACCTCACACTGGCAGTCTCAGGATTTCTCCCGATTACACCATTAACGAATACTGCTAGCTGCTGCTATCATGCATCAATGTTCAATGTCGAACGATAACCTGCGGTTCTTCAGGCAAACATCCAATAGTAATTTACATCATGTCAAAAATCAAAAAGTGAAAAGTTAATGGTGGTTAGGGCATTGCAAATCCATATTCTATCATACTGATAATACAAACTGCATCGAAAAACTTCATCGATGTAAAGTGAGTGTGTATGACACGGGATAGAATTGGGACATACAAGACTCTTAAAGCTAGTCTTTTTCGTTCAAAAAAGCATCAAGTTCATCGTCAAGTTCCTTCTGAGTCTTCTGCGGTCGAGGGTTTCTTCGCCCTCTGCCCATTCTCCTCCGGGAGCCACTATGCTCATATGCATCCTGCAACTGCCGGACATCAGAGAGTCTGGATGTCAAAGTATCGCGGGAATAAGAATCGCGCGAGGTGGAAGGAATGCGATGCCTTAGATCGACGTCTGGGTCCGAAGTAGAGGTGCACTCGGCCAGTTGCCTACCCTCTACAACCTGGTCGGCGTACATTGTCGTCGACTGTGGAGAATACGACGTCCGTCTCTGGCTGCCAAGAAAGGCATCCAGCTCGTCATCGAGCTGCGAGGCGTCCAGTTGCGAACGTTCATCTCGCCTCCGCTTCTGTGGCACATCACCATCTTTCCCGGCGTCTTTCCCGTACTTTTTGTAGAACTCGCTCTCTTTCATCGCACCCTTCTTCTTCACATCATCATTCTTCGCCCACCTCATTTTAATGGTACCTCTTAACCCTTCTCCCTGGCCAAGACTCTTGTTAATTCTGTCCTCTGGAAGCCAGAGGGTAACAGGGATAGACTTCGCCGTGACAAAACCATCGTTACCCATGTCTTCTGAGGTCGTCTTGCAAAGGTAACGGTGTGCAGCGCGCGCTAGAGTTTTGGATTCGAATACCAATACGCAGCTACTGTCGTTGACCCATTCCAAGCCAATTGGCTGTGCGTCAAAGTGCGTGACGTATGCGAATATACGAGCTGTAGGAAGATGGGAGATGGGAGTGCCGGAGAGAAAGAGGGCGTTAGGTCTCAGTGCAGAGTCTGACGCACTGCAATTAAGCCGAATGTAATGCCTGCCGTCGCAGAGACTATACCTTCATCCATGTCTACATCTTCATCCTCCTCGATATCGAGACGTTTACGCTTCGCGGAGAGAAACCTGCAGCATCAGGCTGCTGCTCTCTGCATGGATATTGACATGCAACTCAGCGCACCTTCGCTGTACTTGTCCCAGTAGAGTCGGACAGCAAATATACCTTGGCCGTGCCAATGCGGTCCAGCAATGCTGGTTGGGTGTCCTCGGTTGAGATGACGACTGATTCCTCCAAGACTTCTTCTCTGGAGGACACTGTGTTGTGTGACTGCAATACAGTTTCCTCGAGCGGTCCGCCTACTAAAAGACTGTCCATGGATGCGGTGCTGGAAGAAAAGCAAGGACTTCGACAAAGGTGTAAGTAAGCACGTGACCGTTTGCAAGAAGCTCACCGGGCTTCAATCTCATTGTCTCGACTTCTTTGACGGGCCTCGCTCCTCTCCGCCTAACTGGCCCGGCCACTGGAATGACTGCCCAAGCCGAGCATCCAGCTAAGATTTCATCCAAGAAACACCGCAAAGACAAACGTGAGCCTTTCGACACATCTTGCGCGCCGTTATGATATTTGTTGAATTAGCATGGGATACCGATGACGTTAATCAGTGAGCAGCTCGTCGCTGAGACTTCGTATCTCGGGAACTGATGAGACCAAGTGTGAGCGTTATTAGGATCGTCGCGAGCCGTCATGTTCAGTCCCCGTAAGTGGAAGATCGACCCATTTTCGCCAGAGGACAATAAAGGGGGGGTGTTCACCGAAGAATCATCTTTCGCGACTTTGTTTCCGAAGTATAGAGAAAAATATTTGAAGGAAGTGTGGAGCGCAGTCACTCGAGCGCTAGACTCTCATGTGAGTTCCTGAATCCACCTAGATTATGTTTAACCGCACGGAGCGTAGGGTATCGCATGCACACTCGATCTAATACACGGGTCGATGTCTGTACGGACGACGCGTAAAACCTATGACCCATACATCGTGTTGAAAGCTCGCGACATGATCAAGCTCCTCGCACGAGGAGTTGCAATCACACAAGCAACAAAAGTCCTCAATGACGATGTGGCTTGTGACATCATTAAAATCGGAAACCTTGTACGGAACAAAGAACGCTTTGTCAAAAGGAGGCAGCGCATCATTGGGCCCGATGGTAGCACTCTCAAGGTAACCTTTGATGTCACTATGCCCTTCCAGTTGCTCAAGGTAAGGATTAGGCGATCGAGCTTTTGACGCAGTGCTATGTCTTAGTCCAAGGCAATACTGTAAGCGTTTTAGGCCCACACAAATCTTTGAAGGAGGTACGACGCATCGTCTTGGATTGCATGAAGAACATACATCCGATATATCGAATAAAAGTTGCATCATTTTGGCATGACCTTGCTTTTTCACTAAAAGCTCCATAGGAACTCATGATTCGACGAGAGTTGGCCAAAGACCCGAGACTCGCAAACGAGTCATGGGACCGCTTCCTTCCTCAGTTTCGGAAGCGCCATCTTAAAACCTCTGAGAAGTCCAAGCGGAAAAACGAAAAGCTCGCAGCAAAGGAGGTGGCCCGCAAAGAAGCTGGACTTGATCCCGTACCTGTTAAGAAAGAAAAGCAGGCGAAGAAAGTATACACACCGTTCCCGCCACCGCAGCAACCTCGCAAGGTATTAATTTGCAGTCGAATATGGAATATATCCTTAGCTCTGTTGTTACATAGGTCGACCTTCAACTCGAATCCGGAGAATATTTCCTCAAACCGCATCAAAAACGTGCACGCGAGGAAGAGCAACGAAAACAGAAGGTATATGTGCAATGCCCAATTTCGCTCCGTTGTTAGTGACATGCAATACAGCAAGTGGAAGCAACGTTCAAGCGCCGTGCTGAACGCGCAGAGGCATTCATTGCACCCTTTGAAGAAGCAGTACCCACGGTGGAGGAGAAGCGGAAAAAACGCAAATTTGCGGAGACAGACGGTGGGGCTGAGGTGGACGAACCAAAAAAGAAAAGAAAAAGCAGGTCTCAGCTATTAGTTGATAAGTAGTGGTTGGTGTTGTATTTATGTACCCAACACATACAATCTTCTATCTATCCATCTTCTATCTTCTATACATAAGTACTAAAGGACTAATGTGGGTCGCAAATCCCTGCTAGCAAGTACTGTTTGAATGTACAACTGAGCGAGCATCACTGTCACTTGAATGCTGACATTTAGCACCTTGCTACTCTTTGACACTGCTAAATGTCAGCCAACATACTATTAGTCACACTGGCCTACATATGTAGCTTAAATCCATTGGCTAGCTGAGAGCTCTTATAGTACAAGTTTTCTTGTGGGTAGACATATGGCAGAAAAATATATTCTGGATACTGTACTGACAATATATATGATGAACCTATGCTACTGAAAAAGCTGTCCAGCCTACAATGTGTGACTGATTGTGTGGCATCTGTCTCACTACATCCACCAGAGGTCCAGCACTTTAGTGCAGTGACATGAACTTGCCACCTGACATATTCCCATGAGTCCTTGGCTAAGGTAATAGGACAGAAAAACTCAAAGATTCAAATGTGAACATATGTAGCACACAGTGCAACCAATAGAGTCATTTTTATCATAGTGTGAGGCTGACTTGTGCTACTGCCAGTCAGAATTTCTCAAAGTATGGCAGGAACACTCTATATTTGACTCAATGCCAGGTAGTATGTGTGTCTACTGGTTGATGGTTGATGGTGTCTGTTATGCTGTGTTTGCTTAAGCCTCAATTACCTGTGAGTACACTATAGCCCTGGACATCTGGTGGATGGCATAGACCATCATTGCAAGAGTGTAGTATGGAAAAGCATGTTCCCAACCACCAAGGTGAGTCTGACATAATCATCCAAGAGATATTATGTTCACCTTGGGGTGATACCAAAGTTCATCAATCTTTCCTTGCAAGTTGAAAAACTACTCAATTATTTAATACTTACTATAAAGCCTGTAATACATACCATCAGATCAGATCAGACAACTTGAAGCAAGATGCCTGCCAACTCAGAGAGTAAATTAGCCTGGCTTGCTTGAGCAGCTACAGTTGACTCCCTCATAACTTATAGCAATATAACCCATACTCCCTTGTAATCCATAGCTTTTACCAAATCTTGAGTTAATTGTTAATTTGCAGGGATTTGACATTGATAACCAATAACCCATAATACATAGCCATTTCCCTCAGCCAAGACCCATAACTTTGATGACTAAGTACAATATATATCCATATTTGGTAGGTTTGTTATTAATAATTTATTTTTCCTCTTGAAACAATGTCGTCAAGTGCACAAACCATCAACTCTCACTGTCATGAAACCTGTTGATGTGCTGAAAAAGGGCTTAATGTGGCTTCGAGATCTCACACAAGTGAAAAACTCATCCTTGATGTTCTTGATGACCTTGAGAAGAGAGGTGCCCTTCAGAGGTCAAACTGAATGGATCTCGATGAAATTCTCAATCCAGCAGTTGAATATGACCACAACATCTTTGACGCAACAGACCAAGACATTTATCAAGCAGTAATGGATGCAAAAGAGGCACGGGAAAAGGAATTTGATGATGATGCTGACATGACAGCAGTGGTGAAGCACTGGGTTACAACATGAAGGGAAGCTCTAGTGGGTGCCATGGCAGTCCTGAGCTACATAGAGACCTGGGATGATCCATTCACACATCAGCTGGAAGCAGTTCTGGGGTCATTTGGGCACAAGACACGAGCACTCGAGATGTGAGGTATGAGAAATGATAAAATCACTTCTCCCACACTAGCAGACAACTCAGAAAACATTGTTAGACCAGAATATGCACACTTCCTTTAATTTTTTTTTCTGATCATAGTCATCTCTCCAACAACCCATACTCCCTAATAACCCATAACTTTTACTGATTCTTGATGGGTATTGATTATGAGGGAGTCAACTGTACTGACTTATGCATGGGAGGCGATTGCTAAGCACACGGAAGCTATTAGATATTGGATTTGCTTACTTCAGCACAGCTGGCTGGCGGCCTTGTGGCTTCATTTGCAAGGCCAACCTCCGCCATGGCCTCAGTCGATGCCCAATGGATGCCAGTCACTGGGCGTCACAAAGTGCACATTGGTTCTTCGCTGGGGCGAGCTCTCAGAACACGAAAGGGTATCGCTCCGCCGAAGCGCGCTACCAACCTTCCGGATCGCGACTTCTATTCATTCCGCTGTGCGTCGGTGTCCCGGCATGTCAGATCACAAAGTAATCCGTCTGTAGATAACTTCAAACCCGAATCAATAGACCCGGATAAGCCTGGTTCCATCGAGGTGAAGCGCACCAAGGAGTCGACAAGCGTCACAATAGAGCGACCAAGCACACAGGTATGTGTGACTTTTCTCACCGAATGATCACTGACGGAGCCCGCAGCCGAGGGAAAGCCATCTCTTCAAGGGGGCAGAACAACCAGTCAAAGAATATGACTGTGTGTTGATTTATGACGAAGACATGGGGGCAAGTACCCAGTTCGTTCGGCTGACCCCCAGCTCAGGCGCACGATTCCACAGACACTTACCCTCGAGAAGATTGATTCCTTTATGAATTTTAGTTATGACCGAAAGGTTCAGACATCATCTACAATCCAGCGCGATACAGTTTCTCGTGAGCTCTCCTTTTTCTTCTTCGTGATACACTGATTGTTGGCCATCTAGCAATGCCGATTACCCCACGGCCTGCTGATGGCGACATAGATCTTGTGAAGGAACTAGAAAAAGATCTGGTTGGGCTTGAAGATGCGGAGGGCGAACCAGATAATAACTTGGAAGAAGTCCTCGCAACTGTTTCTTCGGAACAGAAGGTTCGGGGAATCAAAGAAGAGGAAGAGGAAGAAGAAGAGGAAGATTTTTTCATCCTCGCTGCTAATACAGCGCCTCCGCCAACATTGCCGTCTAAATCCAAACCTTCCCGTAGCATTCCCGGCCAGCAGGAGCCAATATACAAGCCCAAATCCAAGTCGAAGGAGCTCTCGAGAGCAAAAGCTGAAGCTGCAACACATGATATTGTCAATTCGGAACTGGAGGAGGTCCTCGCATTTGGTGTGCCTACTCGTACAACGAAACGTCAAAAACTCTCCCCAGTGGCTCCGAAGCCCGCACCCGTCACTCAACTAGCATTACCAACTGCTTCAACTTCCGTCGTTCTGCCGTCTTCCCGCCTTCCAGCCAAGGAGGACTCCGAGTCAGAAGAAGAAGAAGACTGGGATCCAGTCGTCGGTGCTGATCAACAGGCGGAAAATGATGCTGAAGAGATTGACCTCGACGCATTCGAGCAAGAGATGGAACAACAACTGGAAGGATTGGACGAAGATATACTGGCGGCTGCAATGTCATCGGAACCTTCCTCCGCTCATCGACCAATGTCATTGAACCAGTTTGCCGGTGGACAGCTGAGTCCAGATGAAGACAGCACTTCCTCAAGTGATGACAGCGACGATGATTGATCACTCATTTGTATCTGCTACAGACATTGTGATACTGGCGCTGCTCCGTTAATTTCTGATATCAAAGACCATTACTGTACTTTGGATGGTGACTTAATTAGCTTGTTTGACAGAACAATATTATTTAACTTACGTGGAGATGTTGGGATTGAGCGACAATGGACCGTGGAGCTGAAGACGGTGAAAAGCCATTCGTAATATCTGCGGCAGCGATGGTATGATGGAATCTAGACTTCGAACGAATGAATCTACGAAGGAGTGACACTACAACGGGAAGAAGGAAAGGTGTAAAACTGTCCGACATGTCTTAGGCCTTAGAGGCTGACCCCGGCTGAGCGTTCTCTTTGGGTCGCGAGATTACATTATTTTCATTTCCTAGGCATTTGAGTACCAAGGACAAAGAGGAGTTCCGGAGACTTGTTGCACATCTCACCATTCCTGTTGGCGTGATAAACATATCATTGCGACTCCCAGTGGTAATAGTGCAGATGCGCTAAAGATCTTCATGGGTTAACCATCTGCATACTTATGCGAATACTTCCTCTGGTTTGCCATGAGGGACGTGAGCCATGAGTCAAACGATGGATGAAGAACACCGAGCGGAAGATACTCATCATATGACCGGCTCCATATACGCTAGCAAACGTAAAGTTGCTTCTTGTTTTCGTCTCTCCGGCAGCCTTTCCATTTACCAACTATGGTGTTTCTTGTATGGATCATTGCCGGTCCATTCGAGCTTGTCGGCCCAAAGCTTGTTAGCCACCCAGTTGCACTGCCAGTCGTATGTTCCAGCATAATCAGGACTCGAATGCCACGCTCGGGGAAGGCTCGACATAATCTTGAGTATGATGCGACCACTTATCTAACTGAGAAACGAAGTTGTCGCCAACGTCGTCGGAGCACAGGATAAAACATCCAAGAATTTCGACACCTAGTATGGCACGCGTGCCAGGGTCATTGAGGTATTCCACGACGGCATCATTGTCTGGGTAAAAAAGATCCTCTTCACAAACCTAGAACAGAGTTCAGTGATGAAAATCTCTGCAAAGAAAAAGGATACGAGACCATAGATACATCGTATACATTCCTCCCTGAAAAGATCTCAAGTTGATGCAAGCTCGTACTGAGTAACACTTACCGCTTTCCCAGTAAGGACCTCTAATATGCTTGTCACAGAAGTCCACCGTTGCTCCGCAACTCGTGCGATCGAATTGGTCGATGCAACATTTGCACATCGCTGTCTGGCACTTTGGCAGCTACGAAATACAAATACTTCAGAAAAAGCAATGTAGCAAAGAGTATTCACTTACTGCCGCCTTGATTTTGACACAGTTGCTGATAGTTTGGAAAGGAACATCTAGAGCAGAGGTACCGCATTGGATATCGTACAAACCCTCATATAACCTTGAAATTCAAATGCATGAGTTCAGCAGTGACCTTTTCAAAAAGGCTCAGATATTCACGTCGAAACATCAGTCACTCCGTTTCCAGTAAGGATGCTTTGAAGATTGATAACCGCGCGTCCTTCAGCCTTGGCGACAATGTTTTGATCATATATCTCGTTAGTGAATACGGGTAGGTAGCGGCCCTGATGCATAGTTGTGGTCTGCCATATACAACACAACTTCAATAGATCCACTCACTGCATACGACTCCTCCGACAAATAAAAATGCCGACCAGGGAACTGTTTGAATATTTCGAAGATGGTTAAAAATGCATGGACATTCTGGGCGGCCTCTTCAGTCGATTCGACAGTTTCACCGAAATCAGCGTAAGAATACTCAAAATGCGCTCCGCAAGACGATGAATAGCGGTTGGCTGACATGGATAAAGGTTTCTTCGGGAGCTATGCCCTTCTATGGAGTGGTGAGAAACCAGACGACGACTGGGATGCGACAGACGCTACGATGATGGTGAAAACCGTCTCCTCAACAATGACGCGAGCGACCAGACTCACAGTTGATCGAGGAAGAAGATATTGACCTCGTTGTTCCATGAATAAGGGTTCCAGGTTGTGCTGTTAGCGGAAGTTCCTGTGATATCAATGCGACATGGGCCTGGTACGTGTACGCATGAACGGAGTGTTCCATAACCAAATGAAAGCCAGCATGCACACCAAGTTCAAACAGAAGGCCAAGAGAAGACGAGCATCCCGGTCCTGGAGAGCACCGAACCATGAGTCCAAGTCATGATATCGTCTATGTAAAAGTATCTTGTCAACTGTCCATCTGTTGGCTGGGTGAAATAACTACCTTCCGCCGGGTCCTTCCAAAAAAGTAGAAGAAGAAGTGTTTGGCACCCTGGTCAATGTCCAAGTGACCAGTGTAAACACTGACTACCATAAGGTTCGAGAGAGAGTAAGGAATGATCGACGTATACTGACGACACAGTTGGGTCGCAAAACATTGACTTTTTGATGAGAACACCACGGCTGGGGAAGCGGAGAAGCAAAATTGCTGTAAAGGACTCTTCGGAAGCGATGGTAGAGAGATTCATCGGTCAACTGGGACAACACTGTCGACATTTTGCACGGCGAAGTAGTTCTGCGACACCGCCTGAGTGACGGTGCCGAAGACAGCGCTGAGCGGCAGCAAGGTCCTGAGGATTTGATGGAACATGAAGATAACTCGATCGACAAGTACATTCCCCGGCTTGGAAATTTTGCCCTTCGTGGATCAGTTTACCACGCTGGAAAAAAAACCCGCGCTCAATAGCGTTCGTCATAATTCGTTCACAATCTCAAAATGTTGGTCTTGTACGAGACCGCTATGGGCTACTGCCTCTTCAAGCTCAGCGACTCGGCAAAGCTTGACTCGGCTGATCTCTACAAAGAGTTCGAAACACCAGAGAAAGCAAACAAACTGTGCGTCGATCTAATGACTACTCCCATTTGGCGATTAACGTGTTCAATCTACCCAAAAGTCTCAAACTGAAAGCTCTGCATCGCTTTACTTCGACTGCAACTGCAGTGGAGGATCTGACGGCCGTCCAGGACGGGAAATTGGCTAAGGGTCTGAAGAAATTCTTATCAGAGCAAGTCGTGGACAAAGGAAAGGGAAAAGAATGCTTGGTGGTGATAGATCCTCGCTTAGGTATGTGCAGCAACCGTCTTCCGCGTAGTCTGCTCATCCAAGTCTCAGCTCACTCTATATCGAAGAAGCTGAGCATCAAGGTCTCCGCATTGTCAACTGACGAGCATAATGATCTATGGAGAGGAATTCGTGCACAAATAGCAGCTTTAATGGACGGCCTCGACCCAAAAGATCTTGCCACTATGAGCTTGGGTCTGAGTCATTCATTGTCCCGGTAAGTCCAGCATCAATGGCGGGCATCGTGCTATTCATGCATGCTCTAGTTTCAAGCTAAAGTTCTCTCCGAACAAAGTTGACACCATGATAGTGCAAGCTATTGCCCTCCTCGACGACTTGGACAAGGAAATAAATATATATGCTATGCGTGTCAAAGTGGGTACCTGCATCCTCTAGTCTGCCTTGTCTTGACGCTCCGAAGGAATGGTACGGGTGGCACTTCCCCGAGATGGCAAAAATAATCTCGGATAATCTCGCGTATGCAAAGGTCGTCCGTGCTATGGGGTTTCGTACCAGCGCACCAACGACGTCTTTTGAAACCATCTTACCAGAGGACCTGGAGGCGGTCCTCAAGGTTGCCGCTGAAATTTCGATGGGTACAGAGATTTCAGACAGCGACATATCGCACATACACGCACTGTGTGACCAAGTTATCTCCATTTCTGCGTATCGTGCCCAACTTGCCGAATACCTGCGCAATCGTATGAATGCCGTGGCTCCAAATCTCACCGCACTCGTGGGCGATCTTGTCGGAGCAAGGCTGATATCGCACGCCGGGAGCCTTCTGAATCTGGCAAAGCATCCAGCTTCTACAGTTCAAATTCTTGGCGCCGAGAAAGCCCTCTTTCGAGCACTAAAAACAAAGCATGATACCCCCAAGTATGGGCTCATCTACCATGTGCGTGCCACTCTGTTTTCATGCCACTGTTTCCAACTGATTGCAGTTCACAGGCATCGTTGATCGGCCAAGCGCCTCCAAAGCTAAAGGGAAAGGTAAGCTTAAGAATGAGATCAACTTCAATCTCTGAACGCTGTTGTAGATGGCACGTATGGTTGCTACAAAAGCCGCACTCTCAATCCGCGTCGATGCTCTGACGGACGCCGAAGGCAAGTCGGAGGACCAAGCACCCTCCATTGGTCTTGAGAATCGTGCGAAACTAGAGTCCCGGTTGCGCGCATTGGAACATCAGAGCGACCTGTCTGGTGTTCGACGGTATGCGGATGATGGCAAGAAGCAACAGAAGTTTGCGACGAAAGGCGACACGAAGACGTATAACACAGCTGCGGACGCAGTTGATCTTGTTCCTACACAGCGAGACCCGCTTGAGACAGCTATTCAAGCGGTGCTGGACGTGAAGGCTGAGAAGAAGAAGGCTAAAGAAGAGCGGAGAGCGAAGCGGAAGGCTGAGAAAGAGACGACGGAGTCGGATGCTGACAGGATGGATGTTGACGAGGGGGCGAAAGGAAGTAAGGAGAAAAAACGGAAGCGGCGAGAAAGTGAGGGACAAAAGCAAACGGAAGTCAATGAAGTCAAGGTTTGCATTTATCTGTCACTTCTGTGTTTGCTCGCTGAGTGCAAGCGTAGGAGGACGGCGAAACGGAGGCAGAACGGAAAGCAAGGAAAGAGAGGAAGAAAGCATTGAAAGCCGAAAAAGCCCGATTAGCGGCCGCCGCTGAAGGCTCTCCCAAGAAGAAACGTGCTACATAGTTCTTCGGCCCATTACTTGTTGCGGTATCCAAGCACCAGATATGCATCATGTCAGATCTTACTGGACTCATCTGATTATTGACGTTCAGTGTGCTCTTGGAGTGTTCCCAAATCTCTAGTCCCGTAGTAACTTCGGCACCAGGGATCTCACCATAGTCTACTACCGCATCACGAAAAATCAATGTCAACCGGTGGTAGTGTCGGCTAGTCTTCTGCATGCCCTTTGCATTCAAACAAATCAATGTACTTGAGCGGCGAACAGCTGTGGTTGCAGTGATCGAAAGCACGTAGCCGAAGAAGCAGAGTAAGGGCGAACCAAGCTGACCCTTCGTCCCATTCACGCTTTTTTTGCTATTGCAGTGCTTATTTTCGCAGAATTATGACCCTCCTATACAATAGCGAAGAAAAATGTGCTACCAACCGGGGACTAGACCAGGCGGTGGCATCGGGTGAACGGCGGTGCTCGACAAATGAGGGGGGGCGACCAGAGAGCGGTCGCGCTCTGAGCTCGAAAAGACATGGCGGCGGCGGCGAGAAGAAAAGCGGAAGATGGAAGCGAACGCTGTGGCCAGAAAAGACGGCTGGGGGGGGCAGACAAAGCGCTCTGGCTCCGGAAGAGGTGTGGGTCGTCGAGCGAAGCGCTTGGGCTCGGTGGCAGACCTTGGGGTGTTGAATTTCCCACACTTCTGGGGCAACACCATGCTCACCAACCATCCTCGTCCAGTCATTATTGTCACTGGCGCTAACACGTACGGTAAAGTCTTCTTTATGCGCATGGCTCGCCAGCTCACTCCAAACAGTGGTGTCGGATTTGGTATCTGCCACCGTCTTCTGGTACGGTTGTCGAACAAAAGTCGAGACACGGCGTCCAGGGGACTAGGTTGCGATAGCCTCACACTCATACTGGCCTGCAGGAGCAAACAGCGTGCGGAGGCTGCCAGAGCCAAACTTTATGATATTGCAGACGAACTTGTTCAACGTGCCAAGCACTCGCCCGACTACGATGGGCACGCCGAAATATTCCAGAAAAACTTGCACATAGCAATCCACATTGTTGACTTGGCCAGCGTAGAGAGCGTATTCCATTTCGCAGACGAGATTGCTCAAAAGTTAGTTCCTCGGCACACCTGGGGGCTTCGACCGAGCTAACCCAGCGTAGTTATGCATACGTTTCGCACCTCATCTGCAATGCGGGGTTGGCCTGCTTTACGAGGATCGTCTGGCCTCTGGCACTCCATCAGTTCTTGACAGACTTCATCTCGGCAGTCACTTCACCGAGATTCTTCCTTCAGCTCATTGGAAGTACAAGCCAAGACGGATTGGGTTGGGTTTGGCAATGTAATGTGTTCGGACACTATGCTCTGGTGTGCATCTCGGTCTTCGCGATTGTGTGATACTGATTCCTAGTCTAGTTCCGAGCCTTGGAACCCATGATGACCAAATGTCCAGCAGTTCCTGGCGCCCGAGTAGTGTGGATCTCATCCCACGAGGCAAGTTCCGAGTTCTACAACCCGAAAGATTGGCAGCTAGTCGAGTCGGGGCATTCGTACCAATGTTCCAAATATCAAATGAACATGATTTCTCTGCACTTGGATCGGGAGGCGATTGGTGGCCAGCCAAACGGTGCTGGAGTCATCAGGCACCTTACAGCATACCCTGGAGTAGCTGGCACAAGCATAGCTACCGCACTTCTTGGGACATTCACGTCATTATGTATGTTTGCGTCATTCTACATCGTGAGTGGCATCAAATTTCTAGTGGTGCACCTGTTAAATGGACATTATCAGGCAAGACTTTTTGGATCACGCAACCACACCATTGGCGTCTTCAAGGCGGCTATATCCGCAGTCCATTTGGGGCTTGTTGGTATGGCATGCTTACCCAGTGTCTCCGGCATCACGAGCCAAAATAACCTAAAGGACATTCCACTGGATACTGTCTTTGTATCAAAGACGGACCGGTGGGGTAGCGAGTATGTGGGGACGACTAGACTCAACCCGACTCAGGAAGAGGAATGCCAGACAAAGGAGTTGCTGGAGAACTGTGATCGCCTTCTTAAGACTTTCTGTGACATCCATGGAAGAGCTTCGCCGTCTGGCTAGGAACTGATTAGCGGGCATATCACTAGAGTTATCTTATACCTGCTCTATCGATTAGTAGCTGATATGGATGTAATTCTTCCTCGAGTCGAACTGTCTTGGGGAATGCCCAACTGAAGCCCAGCTTTCCGTAAGAGCGATCTCATTACATTTACTAATAATGCTATTGTGTTTTAGGTAATTCGATAGAAACGGGAATGTGCGCTGACGGAAACCGGGGAATGGTTCGCAGGCTACCTGGCGCAGGACCTAAAGCATCTAGCTTCTTCCTGGCTTTGTCAGTCTAGAAGTATCTGTCAGTCAATGTTCTCTACGATGTGGTGGCTGGACAGACAGTCACCGAATTTGCCACTCCCCTCTCTAAACCCTCTAAAAGCATACACGCCTTACACAGCTCGTTGCTGGACATGTAGCCGCATCGTTTGCATGTTTCTGGACAAGTGTCAGTTGACTTGGTTCCCGTCAACTAATGCCCAGCCTTACGTTGCGCTTTCTGTGTTGCCCTCACGTCCTCCCTCACTTCAAATGCTTCACCAGAATGAATAATATCGATAACTGCACTAGGGCGAGAAACTTCCAGATCCTTGAGGAACGTTCGTGCGTGCCCACGATATGCATCTGGGGAGTAGATACACTCTGTCGAAAAGTAGTCGAGCTTCTTGAAGTATGCATACCTTCCAGAGATGAGAATATGACACACTCGATAAGTAACAGACAACGAACATAACAATCTCTTTCTCATATGCATACTTAAATGGCTTGGATCTCTTGATACTATCCCCTCCCTTCGTGCAGATCAGTGTGCATCGCCCGAGACGAGCGATATCGCCGCGCATTACTGCGACGGGCCGTGAGTTGTAGTTATTCCAAGATAAATCGTACGCACTATTCATTAATACTGTCTCTGCAATATCGTCTGCATTATGGCCGGTGACGATGTGGTCAACGTTAAGAGAAGAAGCACCTCTATCAAGGGCTTGCCGTCGGAATACACCACAGAACGTGCAGTTATTCTTCTTGCCTATCTCAGAGACGATCGCGTCCATTGTCCAGCCATAGAGCTCTTCGTAGGTAAGAATCTTGAGGGGCAAATTGTATTGTTGCTGATTCCTCTTTACCGTCTGTTTCGCCTGATCTGGGCACCAGCGGCAACAGTAGAGTAAGTAGCACACACCTCCAGAGAATCATCTCTGTAACCTGTTATCCCTTCGTCTATGGAAAGTAAATACAGGTCCAGACCGTAGTTATACCGGTCGTTCAATGTCTTCATAACATACGCGAGCACCGTGGAGTCTGTAAAGCTTGGTATGCTCCGGATGTCACGTATGCATAAAAAAGCACGCACCCTTCCCTCCAGACGCACCGATGGCGACTTTGTCGCCTGAGTTGAATAACTTTGCTTCAGTGATCGTGTGATGGACTTCTGTTTCAAAGACGAAGAAAAAGCATTCCTTGCAAATCTGTTGACCGGTTTTTGGCCTCTTCAGGATAGCTTTGGGATTCTGGCATAATGCACAAGATGCTGGGGCCATGACAAACTGTCGGCGACGACTCGTCAATCATCTATCGATCAGAAAACTCGCGGTGTCCGGGGTACATATTTTTCGAAGTCCCGTTTGTGTGCTTTCTGCCGTGACTATCTTGCTTCCAAGATGCCTAGAGAACTTCGAAAGCGCGGAAAGAAACACAAGAAAGCACAGCAGCAGGCAGAGGGTCGGCCACGAAAACGAGAAGATCACCGCCCTAGTAGTTCGGGTGAACCATATTGGATGGTATCTACTCGTCAGCCGGACGACATACACCCAGAAGCACCAGAAGCACCCTTCGGATATGTTGACCCTGACGTCAAGGCGTACTTTCGCACCGTTGACGAACAGATCCGATCCTGGCAAGAGGACGATATTCAGCCTGCGGATGAGCATGGCGACCTTGATCCCAATGAAGGTGCATGCCTCTCCTGAGTATCACCTTCCAATGCTCACTGATCGTCGGGACGTTAAAGCAAAACGCGTATTCTTTATCTCAGCTCTCGAAGAAATGTCAGGGAAGGAGAAGCAGCTTGCAACGGATCCAGATTGCTCTGTCATACTAGAGAGAATGGCACACTCGATGGATGATTTTGTGCTGCGGGTTCTGATGGACAGGCTGAGTGGCTCGTGGGTGCCTGTCCAGTTCTATCTTCGCGACAAAGGCTGAAGGGCTGAGATAGGTTTGAGACACTTTTCAAGCACAGATTTGCCTCGCATGTCTGCCAGACGCTCTTATCAGCTGCTACTGATACTGTTTCTCGGGAGGTATGAGGCTTGGTCTCTGACTTCGATTGAAGCTATTATGACCAAGTACCCGCAGGTCAAAGATATATTTCCAGATGTTCCTACTTCCGAGGGCAATGGTGAACTCAGGACCCTCACCCAACTTGTCCAAGACATATGCGAAGTGAGTCAGTTGTTCTATCCATGCGCCCATGAATTAACTTCTCCGCAGGAGATTGCGCCGAGCTTCAACTCCTTCATCATGGATTCATTTGCATCGCACGTGTTGCGCTCTTTGCTTCTTTTGCTGTGTCCAACTGTGCTCCCAGAAGACTCAGTTCGGAAGTCTCTGCGTTCCAAAAAGAGCATGTCATGGAAGGCAAAGCAAGGTCACATGAAATCTGTTTTTTCCAACGAGAAAGACAAGGAAACCCATTCGTTCAATCTGGTCCCCTCCTCGTTTCGCGAGCTTGCCGGCCGATTTTTGCGAATCTTAAAAGATGGCCTTGATGCGAATGAAGTTCGGGCATTAGCTACAAACAAGGTAGCTGGCCCGTTGTTACACGTGAGCCCTATCCTTAAACTCGGCTTCTTGAACCAAATTTTAGTGTCGACAAGCTTATTCTAGAGATCGAGGCAGACCAAGGCGGTGCATCATCTCCAGACTCCTTCATGGATCGGGTTCTGGTCGGAATGATCAAAGCACACGGTACGTGGTCCATTTTCTCCCTGCCCATATCGTATAGATGAGTATCCATGCAGCTGAGGATTCCATGTCCTCGATTGAACCATCCGATTACCTTGTTACGCTACTCAGGGATCCCACCTCTTCTCACTTGTGGGAAACATTAGTATCGCGATGTCCTGAACAGGTGTTTAAAGTGCTCTGGTCGACGTATTTCAAAGGAAAACTCGCGCGTCTAGCACTCCATCCAGTTGCAAACTTCGTTGTTGTCAAAGCTGTTGATCGCCAAGACAGCGACCAACTTGGCGAGACCCTCAAAGAGCTTGAATCATCTTGGAGCAAGTTAGTCAGTGAGTCAGCTTTCATGGAATTGCCACTTTGGCTTATAGATCACCCACAGAGTCTTCCAGGACTGGCGTGCTTCGCGCCTTAATAGATAGGTCCTGTTCTCTCGGGACGCACCAGGAAGACGTTTGTGAAGTAAGCCTTTCATATGCTGCGGAAAACTTTGAATTGATTCCAATTAGGCTGTCTTTACTGCCGTCGAGATCTTGAGTTCAGACATGAGGTACTACGTTGTTCCATGCTTGCTATTCTTGAAGTCATTAGAGGTGTGTTTGACCAATGCTACATGCTTCATATCCTTACGAATTCTAAAGGATTACAGAGCAAATTTTTCATCGGGGGTCCTGCGTGATGACGGGGGTCAAGCTGAGAACCCAAGAGAGCTCAAAGTGCCGGGATCTCTTGTCTTGCAATCTCTGTTGAGGCTCAACGAACCTCACTGCTTGATAGTCGTTGATAGGTATACGCATTCAAATACCACTTATCTGTGATTTCTCACTTTCTGTTTTCAGCATCATTTCACTCCCTATCGAGGAGGTTATACGCATAGCTCATAACGCAACGAGTTCGCGTGTTCTCGACGCGCTCTTCGAGTCACCGACCGTCCCATTCAAAGCCAAACGACGATTCGTCATGTCTCTGATTGGACATTATCATTCTCTTGTTGATGATCGAATAGGAAGCCGAATCGTGGATCGTTGTTGGGCTTTTGCAGATCCTTATCTGAGAGTATGTTCAGAGTATTTCGTGAGATGTGAATCTCATGTATCCCTCAGGAGAAAATTGCTCGGTCGTTAATTCCTTTTCAGGAATTCCTCGTCGGGTCTTTCTACGGGAAGTTTTTCGCTCGTAACCTCAACTTTTACCTGCTACAGCGACAACCGGAGGTGTGGCGAACATTGCAATCAAACAGCAAGACTAATGCTGTAGCGTTGGCTGGTTTGAGTTCGTGTTCTACCGTTCAACCACAGCCGGCCGCTTCGACAACACCACAAAAGTCTTCGAAGAGTCGCGCCGTCTGTGAAGACGAGATCGACACCGTTTTCAGGACCGCTTTGGGAGACAAGAACAAAAAGGGAGCTGTGAGTTGTGTTTATGTACACGAAGCCCGACAGCCTCGGGCCACGGATCTGCAAATGGCTGAGGTGTTCGGGGCCATTCGTGAAGCACCGAGCGGCGCGCACAAACGCACAAAGAGGATAAAACTTAGCTAGTTGGAATGTCCTAGTAGTACATCGCACTCATCGGTCTGCTATCTGATGTTTCAGCTTCAAGCTAGGGGTGCCTCTGCGAGAGACTACGTAGTAGTACACAGTGCTTAACAACTAGCTACAGCTTGTCGACCCGGAGTCACGTGCTTCATTAGGGTCGAACTTCACGTCGCTGTGCTTGATTCCGAGTCATGCATTTCCCCGGACCTCGTATGGAAAATCACTGAGACCCTAGTATAAGCCAGTGATGGCTCGCTGGCATGGAGACTCTAGCCAATCAATAAAAACCTCGGGCTCGCCGCTCGCCACGATTGAAGCTCTTTGACGAATCATACGTTGTATATTCAACTGAGGGTGCAGGTCTGAATCCTGACGTCTCATTGCATAGTCAGAGCAAAGATGATGCTAATATAATATCGGGCCTCACTTATGAGTGCTTGGCGGCACGCACTCTAGCACGAATGGAGCGTGTAACTCATCCTTTTTATTCTCTCCATCCGCCAGCCATAATCCGCTGTCTTTGTGGGAAACGGGGGTCTGAACGCCTTCTTCAAGGAAAAGAGTGAAGGTCTGTGTGTGTGAAACATTTCCGGGGTGGAATCGTAGCTTATCGGAACTGCTTCCCTACTGCGTCTATTGCATAATGTCAACTCACCGTCGCTTCGTGTGGTTAACATCCGAAGATGCAGCCGTCAGGAGAGGTTACTTCCGGGGCATCCTTGTCCAGAAGCTACATAAAATTTTATGTGGCGTGACGGTTACAGTGAACACCTGTACATTGTGACTGACAGCTCCGCTTCCGAGTCAAGGCCGGGCCTGCAGCTGATCGAAGACTGGCAAGTGGAGGGCCGCCATGGTGATCGAGTCACTTTTCCACTACACCTCGACGTTCTTGTTCGTCGCTGCAAGTATCTTCTTGAATCTATGGTTTCTGTGTCGTCTCAGGCGTGCCCCGAGACCGAGAGTGCCGAAATCATGCCCTTCCGCGACTTCCAGAGCTCTTCACACAAGAGACTACTTTTATGTCGGTGGAACTTACGTCCCTCATGGCTCCTCCACCATCCACCATGGTCAAATGTATGTCGAGCATCTGACACCAGCACGAGTCATCCACCACTTTCCTATCCTTTTCATTCACGGGAACGGGATGACAGGGACAAATTGGTTGAACACACCTGATAGCCGACCTGGGTGGTCAGACTACTTTTTGAACGAGGGCTATGAGGTAAACTCGTCCCGCCAGGAGGGGTAGCAGGCTTACGGCGATCCATTCAGGTATACATTGTCGACCAACCCGCTCGAGGGCGCTCCGCGTGGCAGCCTGGGGTCGATGGCGTGACGCGTACCTTTACCACGCAGACGATCGAGTCGCGATTTACGGCTACGGCGGAGCATCATTTGTGGCCACAGGCCACCTTGCATACACAGTGGCCTGGAAGTGGATCCAAGGGTGATCCGATCTTTGACGCCTTCTATCATTCTACCGTACCTAGCCTCACTTCTGCAGTAGAAACTTCTGAACTCATGAAAGCAGCCGGGTCAGAGTTGTTGGACAAGATAGGGGTTCGTGATAGTCTCTACCACAATATTAATGGCTTGTTAACCATGTTAGTTCTTCTTTATACCAACACAGCCTGCCGTTGTGGTCACCCACTCACAATCTGGATTTCTTGGATGGATTCTGGGCGATGCCCGTCCACACTTGGTTAAGGCGATGGTCGCTCTTGAGCCCAACGGTCCACCCTTTCAAGACGCAGTCTTCAGGAGAAGCTCAGAGCGCGTCTATGGTTTAACAGATATCCCACTCACCTTCAGTCCACCCGTCTCATCGCCTTCTGACCTACGACCATGCATGGTTTTCGAGGCAGGAAACTGTGCTTCTCTCCAGCAATCCTTCCCACCGCGACGACTGGTCCATCTCTCTCAGATTCCTGTCCTGGTCGTTACGTCAGAGGCAGGGTACCATTCAGTTTATGACGACTTCACCGTCCAGTTTCTTCAGGAGGCTGGCGTGAATGTCATGCATGTCCGTCTGGAAAGTCTTGGGATCCGTGGAAATGGGCACATGTTCTTCATGGAGCTCAACTCGGACCAAATCGCAGGTGAAGTAGTGGAACCTTGGATTAGGGGCACTCTCGGCAGTGGTTGCGAAGGAATTCCGCGCTAGCAGTCACTTGGATAGTTGTCCTTTCTGCTTCACTATCCGAGTACCTGTTTATATGATAATTGGAATCAATTCACTGACATCACTATCCTGACCCGCTACGATCCCAGGGGAGGGAGCAATTTGAATAGCTAGCGATCTTTGGATTAGCTCGAGACGGAGAACACGCGAAAGGGCCACGAGTTTAGTTCAACCTGAATAGCTAGGTAACAGAGTAAAGAAGTTGTCATGACATATCTACGTCCTGGACCATATCCGGCCGTGGTTCACCTCTGGCAACTGAATTTACTAGCTCTCGCCGTACTTCAGGGCCGATTTGAAGGTGAGGATTAACCCGAACAACGTCCAACAGAGCATCCTTCTGATCGGGGGTGAGATCGGGTGAATACCTGAGGCTGTGATCAGCCGCAATTACACGCATGCGTGCTACCTGCACTACCTTTGAGAAAAGGCGAGCAAGCTCTGGTGCCAGAGCACCGGCAGCTTTTCAGTATCGCCGCGACCGTGAGCTTTGTAGGTGTTTGAAAGTCGTATAAAGTGGAAAACGAGTGCATCAACGACTTTGTAGGGTAGTTGATATTTCTTGTCAATGAGAACCCGAATAAACAATGAATTTGGACCTGTGAGAAGGTTTGTAAGATTGTGGATAAGACTAGTGGGATCCAACCAGTGTAGTCCATCTGAGCGATACGCAGTAAGGCTGCAGCTGAGTGAAGGACAGGGACTTTCTTCCTGGCAACCACGGACGCTATGATGGCCGCTTCTTTCAATGTACAGCCACCCTGAGGATACAAGATGAACGAAATGGGTCGATTGCCAGTGAACAGTCTTACCTCCAGCATTGGGAAAATAATGCCTTTGAAGAAGGCACCGGGCTTATACAATGCACGTTTCAGTGATTCGTAGTACTGCGCATTAAGCTTCTTGTTGGACTGGATATCCTCTCGTATTGCGTCAAGCAATACAACAGATAAGAACAGCTGAGCCTGAGGGGGCTTCATGGTGGAAACAAAAATCCGCGTAGCGGCTCGGCACGCGTGGGGACTCCATTGTTCAGGTTTTGTGAGGGCTAGAATACGTGCCCAAGCTGGGAGGGAGGGAATGACTTTGAACAGTTTTGGCAATGGACCGGACTTGTATCCACGGAGAAAAATCGCCAGCCTGTGTAACGTTACGGGCTGGACAGACCGCATCAAGTATGCACATACTTTGAGTATGATTCGACTAATCTGGGGTCTAGTCCTAAAGCTGGATCAGGGCGTTCCTTGTCTTGGACACGTAAGTTGCCAGCTGAAACGCAGAAGTTAACGGGATAACCTTGGTGTACGTTCTGGATTACATTAACGTTTCCCGTTCCCGACTGGCTATTTTCAAGCCTGGAAAATATAACATCAGCTAAAGTGCGCCGTTCACCTGAGTTGGGTGGAAGCAGGGTATCCAGCGCGTGGATATCGACAGAGTTGAGTTGCTACTCAACATGAGAAATTTGCTCGGCTCGATAGCGGATCGCACTTACGAACATTGCCTCGGCGTCGCCACCATCGCCCATTTCCTCCGCTTCGTCATTGTCGCTCTCGTAAGACAGATCGGTTGTGCGCATCTGGGGTTGCAGATTGCATGAACCCGCATTCCCGTTATCGTCGTCCTCGTCATCTGGTATCTCGAGTTCCTCTTGCTGATCGCGAGCAAGCTCGAAAATTTTTTGGGATGTCTTTGGATCGAGAATGACCTGACAAGCAGTCAAACATCGCCATGGTAGATAATGATTTGAGGGTGAAGGACAGTACCTCGGAGTCATGATCCTCTGTGGAATGTTTATGCGACTTTCTCCGTTTGCCAGGTTCAGAGACACGACCGAACTTTGCATGACGCTCGTCCCCGTCGAGCTGAGTAAATAGAGGATCGCGGCGTTGTTTTTGTGGCCTTTGCATTCGAGGCATACCGCTGTTTGGAAACGAGCTAGACGATTAGATCCAGGTTTGGTAGTCACGGGCCGGTGTGCCAGTCACCGCGACAGTCGAGCGTGTTCGCGTTTGATCGGGTTGCAAACGAGCATACATAAAGCCGCCTTGAATTTTCTTCAGTCCCTCGTTTCAACGATCATGTCCCAAATCCTGCCTACCGAATTTGTGCTACTTTTCCTCCCGCCCGATGTTTTTGCACGCTCACCCCTCGTTTGATAGACCCATTATTTGGACAAGAATGGCCAAATCATCAAGTCTGTTGGTTTTCTTCGTTTCGGGTTCGATAGCGAAGTCCCCATCGATCTCCTTCGATCGCTCTATCTCCGTCCTCACTATGTTGTCTCCGCATCAGAAACCCAAGCGAATGCAAAGGACGAAATCGAAAATGATAGCTCCAACACATACCAGTCCAAGGCTATTTACTACCCAGAAACCCATTCCATTTCTTACAGCACTCTTGCTCGGTTCCCTCCTGTAAAACACCTCTCTCCCTCTGGACAGAAGCGGATTCTTGTTACAGGTGGTGCTGGCTTTGTCGGATCTCATCTTGTCGATCGTCTTCTGCTCCTGGGGCATGATGTCACGGCTGCGGACAACTTTTTCACAGGGTCAAAGACCACCGTCAGCCATTGGGTCGGTCATCCCAACTTCCAGCTGCTCTGTCAGGACGTTGTCGACCCTTTCACAATCGAGTGTGACCGTGAGTCATTGAGTACCGTCGTCTGCGGACCCACCCTCATGCTAATAACTTTTTCTTAGAAATTTATCATCTCGCGTGTCCTGCTTCTCCTCCTCACTACCAGATTGATGCGGTGAAGACCTTGAAAACGTCTTTTATCGGAACGCTGAACATGCTGGAGCTCGCAAAGCGGAGTAGGGCCAGGTTTTTGATAACCAGTACTTCTGGCCCGTTCATTTTCTCCCTTTGTTTGTGCTACTTCTAAGTCCCTCGTAGAAGTATATGGTGACCCTGAAGTGCACCCCCAAAACGAAGACTAGTAGGTATCATTTAACACACCTGAGCATCATCTCGACTCGTCCGTAGTTGGGGACATGTCAACCCAATTGGTCCTCGCGCTTGCTATGACGAAGGAAAACGTGTCGCCGAAACATTAACGTACGGCTTCCAGAATCAGTACGACTTGGAGGTCCGCGTGGCGCGCATCTTCAATACATATGGTGAGACAATTCACCACATTCTCCGGGTGCGTATAGTCAAATCATTTCTTTTCTAGGCCCTCGCAGTCCGTTGCTCTGCATCAAACCATTGATTTGAGTTCACCATTACTCTTCTAGTGAATCCCGCCGACGGTCGCGTTGTCTCGAATTTCATCGTGCAAGCTCTGCGCGGTGATGACATTACGGTATACGGCGATGGCACTCAGACCCGGTCATTCCAGTATATCCATGACCTAATCGATGGTTTAATCGCGTTGATGAACTCCGATGAGTCGCGCCCCGTCAATATTGGCAATAGCGACGAGTTCACGATTGGGGAATTTGCAGAACTGGTTCGCGAAATAGTGGAGAAGGTACAAAAGGAAGATGGCGCTAGGCAGACACGGCGGTCGGAGATCGTTTACAGGCCTATTCCAACGGATGACCCCAAACGGAGACGCCCTGACACTAAGAGGGCCAAAGAAAGTTTACAATGGCAACCACGCTGGACTGTTCGTATGGGGGTAGAAGAGATGGTAAGGTACTACAAAGTTAAGATGACAGAAGGAAGTGTCTAGAGTTGATTGTCACTTGGAGTAACAGGTACTAACATTCCTGGGTGATTTGCCTCACGCCATGTGGCTTTTTGAAAAGGTCAGACTAATGGTGTTGTAATCATTGGTGAGTAGATCCCATTCAGAGTGTGAGTAGTTGGGTACACAGATTCGAGATGGATGGTCACAAGTCTATATTGTGGGTGGTATTTTCATGGCATCATCAGTACCAGGTCACTGTGAATTGGTGGCCAGATGTAGTAAAACCAGTGACAGGTGTTGAATTGAAGCTGTATGCTGTGGAATGTAACTTGCAGGTGGGGTGCAATGAAACCTGGACGAGATATGCAGGACGAGCTATAAGACAAACTAGGTGTAATGACATGCTTCTAAAATCAGCATTGAAACATAATAGCTCTGATATAGCAATCAGGCCTGTCTATTGTATTACTCATAACAGTAGCACTCAATTGCATGTCACTGACTCTGTTCAGTACTGAGTCTACTTCTCTACACTGTCTTGGGTTACTATCTGGATTATTGGGCCCTAGGTCCCCAGTTGCAGCTAACCAAAGGGAATATTCATCAGTCATGATATGTAGAATATAAACATTGTAGATGCACTCAAAGGAATCTGTTGTACACCATACAGCAAAGTCTCTGAACCAGCACAACTGGATGTCCTGAAAATTTCACAACAACTGGATCCCATAATCTGGCTTGGTATTTACTAACACACCTGATTGTCTACTCTGCAACCAGTCCAGTGTAATATGTAAGGTTAAAGGAGCAAGATGATGAGTGAATTAGTTTGTCATCCAGATGTCTTGTCCCTCCCATGCTTACTGGTCCATGGTGCATAGTCAGTTGTAGATTAGTCTAGGAAGACTACAGTACCCCTGTCATACTAAATCATGCTATTCAACACAGGAAAGTTGATGTGAGTGCAAGATGAACATTTCAGGTTGAAGCTGGAAGATTAATGAAGGCAACATGAGACTTGTATTCTCAAATTCATCTGTTTCCTGCCAGTGAGCTCAGAAGATCACAAAACAACCATCTGACAATATCTGTGGCAAAACATTGCCATAATATCAGAAGATGTGAGATGCAAATTCAAGTATAAAATATGAACACATCAATCATGGTTGAATAGATACTAGGGGGGTCATTGTTACATTCATATTTTGAGTGATGTTAGCAAAACATCGAAGTGAGAAATCAGGGATGCAGATCCACAGTACTATTGGAGGTTTTTCAATAGTGGAACACTCTGTGTGGCACCTTTGAAGGAAGAACTTTGCGTGACTTTCGAAATTGAGCCTTTGAAGTGCTGCCTTTCGACAGAACTGGAACTCAATGTGGTCCTTCGACTTCGGCTATCTTGCTTAACAGCATCCGTTATAAGTTCGATCCCATTTGCAGTCAGAGTACCGTCAAATGGTCGTTCAGGCGATGATGGTCTTATATTTCGTTGCGCAGCAACAAGTATTTCTGGATCTTTTAAGAAATTAACCGCACGTCGAAATCTTGTCACGTAGTCACACATACCAACATGACTTATTCCTCGGTTATCCCCATGGAACCAGTGGCGTGTCTGTACCCTCTCGGAGAATCTATGTCATCGGGTGAGGAACATGTCATCACCGAATAGGATGAACCTCATACTTTCGTATCGGACGGCCGTCCCTACCGAGCGGACAGAAGGTCTTGTCTATGTCCTTTGAGTAAAACCTGAGGCTTTCGAACTGACTCTTGGCGACTTCTGGGGTGACGCATGAGAAGGAAAGTAATGATCTTGGACTTCGGTGAGCGATGGACGGATCCCCAACAAGTTCTGAAAGTGTTTGTAATGCCATCCTCGCACGTTCCAATGTTGGGATGGCAGGTGGGCGTAAATCCGACCGTGATCGAGGGAGTTGGGATAGGAAGCCAGTGAAGGCGCGATTTACCAAAGAGGCACTTCCAGGAATGATGGACACGCAAGCCTTCGCACCTAACGTCGGCAATCATCTCTTGATGTCTTTTGACAAGTGAAGTACGGACCTTTGATCACGTAGAAGCGGGGCTCTACACCTGTAGCATCTTTAATATCGTCTCTCAACTTTTCCGCATACATGAGCGGTGCAACCGGGCTGTGCTCGTTCTCGACAAAGAAACTTAGCCGGAAGAGCGTTCCAAGTACATAATTTGTAGGACACACCTGTATGATGAAGACCGGGCACGTAATTTGTGCGAGCTCCTTCCTACTGATCATTGTTCGCTGATTACTGTTAGATTCGGGTACTACAAAACCATGGCAAACTTACGTTCATCAAGATGTTTACAAGCTCCACAATGCGCAACCGCTTCGCTGGAGGTGTTATCTTCTCGAAGTATGCGATCAACTGTTCGTAAGGTCAGCCACGGGAAGCCACGCTCATCCACGTGTACTGACATTGTCTTGAAGGTCGACGTTATCAGACTTGCAGCAAAGGGTGAGTGTCGCTCTTTAAAAAGAAGGTCAGGTACGTACCTCACCGGACATAAAGTTGATGACTTCACCGCCGGCGTGCTCGAATGAATCCAAATCTGGTGCAAAACACCACAGTTGGAGGAGTTCGTCATACGCATTGTAAAGCCATTTGAGTCTGAGCACATCAATATATATAACTAGACATAGAAACAACGGAACATACTCCGTTGGTGAAGGCACATTACAGAGTGTGAGACTCAAGACAAGTTCTGGCCATCTTGAAACAAGTAAGGACGAGGCGAGGCGCGACATGGATGCACGTACAACGCAGTCAGTCTTAAAACACAACTGACAGATATGCACTCGAAAGCAAGGAAATGTGCGTGTGGTAAAAGAAGTGCCTATCCATTAAGGTTAAACAAGATGAAGTCTTTCATAATGGTGGCGCACCTGTATCGCCGCCGCAAGGTCAGCAGCGTCCACATAGCAGTCGTGTAACGCACTGGGTCGGCACCGCGAACGGCCCTGCGTGCGTTGATCGAAGGCAATGAGATTGTATTCGGAAGAGAGCCTTGGGTCATCGAAATGCTTGGTGAGCCAGCTCGAGTCAAGAAAAACTGGGTGCAGAATCACGACAGTTGGCTTCTCCGGGTTAAAACTTCCTACGTTCCCATAAGCCGAATTCGTGATGTACCAGATCGACACATGGTCGTCGCTGGAGGGTAAGTGAATGAAAGGCATGTAGTAAAGAGTGCTGGTGGGATGGCGAAGCAAGCCAACCTGAAGGGGGAAGTGGTAAACGATAAGTTATGAGTAAGTATGCTTACAACTAGATATGAAAAGTTGATGAAAAGTGCCTGAAGCGCTGACTCCGCGGTGCTATCGGACACACGTCAGTTAGCCGATGGTCCGACAAAATGAGGTGCACCGCCGCCTGCCACGTTTAGTCCTCCGAGTTCTCCGAGTTTGCTTAAGAGCGAATCGCCTGGTGGTTGCAGTGAGCGACTTAAGCTTCGTCCGTGGCGAAAGTGTCTTTCGGATTAAGCCTAATTCCTTCCTCAACGAGAACCCTGACTCGTCGACGTGAATCCTAATGGAAGAGAAGCAGCGTTTGCCTATCATCAACACTAAAATACTTCACCGGTCTCGTAAAGAATGGCTGTGCTACCCGGAGGCCCGGGAAGACCACTGACACTACACTTCCTCTTAACATACCCTCGAGACATGCCAAAGGGTATTGAGGATGCTATAGGGTTATGGCCCTGCCCTCCCGACCTTAGTCACCGAAAATGGATGCGTTATGCTAGCTAAAGATGACTCCCTGATGACTCACACAATTCTCCTAATACCACATGTCGGAAATTTTATACTTATCATACAATGCCTTTTTCAGCGGGGCGAAGTGATCAGAAACCATCGAGAAATTGCTTGACCAACATTCGGAGCAACGTCAGGCTCATCAAGACAATAGATGCATTGTTACCTGTAATACAGTTTTGCCGGGTCAGGATCGGCGAGAGACCCGCCGTGAGCCTGAGGAACGCCACTAAACTTCTCGAAGTTCGACCCTGCTCCACCCGCCCAGGACCGGCTTCGAACTTCCATCGCCAACAGCTTCCTTGTGCGATACGGCGGTCAGAGAGTCGAGAGAAAATATGAAAAAGGTGCTCACACGCGGGGGGCTCACTTGGCCTACCCTACAGTCCTTCCAGAACTTGGATGACTTTCCGCTGCTTCTGTTACAGTAAGGATGTGTCTCCCACTGAGTAGCGACCGGTGAACTTGACATGCAGCACACTCACCTGACAGTCAGCCTGAGAAGTGGTCACAAACATGGTTGGGACCCCAAGGGCTTCCAGCGCTTCTTGTTGTTTTTGGATAAGAGCATCCCAAGCAAGTAACACGCGTTCCTCGTCGAATTTTTGTAGATCCAGACGATATGCGTTGTTCATCATCTGTGTATCAGCAGTGTCAGGCATCATTATTAACAAAGTTGTCTAGCCTCGAACATCAGTCTCGTGTTTTGATAACCCGGCACCAATTAATGTCGCTCTACCGCATGAAAGCGATAAGAAGGGACAGCAGAAAAACTCTGCACACTTACTTGGTACGAGCAACTTTGACTTTCTCTTCGTGTTTTTCACGTATGGCTTGTCGTTCTTCCCACAATTGTCGCTCGAGCGAATTTTGTTCTTGCCGCAGCTAGATGCTCTGTCAATGACTTGTAGGAATGTGCGTGGTAGATGATCATACGCGAGACACGGTTGTAAGGAACTCAGGGTCACTAGCAAGTTTTGTCAAACGGGGCAGCGCCTGCTGGAATGACATAGAACGGATGTCTTGCGTATGCGTGGAGGAGGTTGTTACGACGGAATGCAGAGTCTGGTGCTCTGACGAAGTGGGTGGCAGGTCCTGTGATGGCCTATCGCATGGAATGTTTGAGGACGACACGCGCGCATTCGACAGCAGTGGCGTGTCGATGGCAGTAGACATCCATTCTGACGTTCGCAACTGCGAAAGCAAAGAAGCCACCGAAGTCGACGGAGTAGCGTTGGCAAATGATTGAGCGCTCGGATCGCCTTGTCCATCCTCCAGCGCGCGTGGTGATTTATGGGGCACTGTTTGTCGTTCTGAACTAATGTGCGATGAGCTAAACTTGAGTGTGTCCTGCCACACTTGAGAGGCTTCCAGTTGGTCAAGGAGGGCCTTGACAGCCGCAGGATCCTGGACAGTCAATGACTCGGAGTATGCACTTTTGACCGTACGGGATGTATCTCTCACGTTAATGTTGGCAGGATTCATCGCCACGGTGACGCAGCCTCACCGTCGGGACAACAAAACAAACACTTGAGAGCGATGTCGACTTTGGGTAGGCGCCAAGTCGGAAGTTCGGAAAATCAAATTGGCTCGGCCCCGCGACAGCTGCACTGCCCTGGCGTGACATGTCAAGAACAATAAACTCCAAGTCTTTGGACTTTGCTCGTCGGGCGGAGAATATACGTGTATTACAGGACAACGGTGCTATGTAAGGACAGGAGCGAGGGGCGGGTGGAAGCGCGGAGCGCTAACCGATCCCACGCGGAAAGC